>CAUYRT010058294.1:0-54404 GCA_963574885.1 Lepilemur ruficaudatus | reverse complement strand
TACCCAAAGTGATCTACAGATTCAATGCAATCCCTATTAAAATACCAACATCATTTTTCACAGATCTAGAAAAAATAATTTTATGTTTCGTATGGAACCAGGGAAGACCCCGTGTAGCTAAAACAACCTTAAGCAAAAAGAACAAATTGGGAGGCACCAATTTACCAGACTTCAAGCTATACTACAAGGCTATTGTAATCAAAACAGCACAGCACTAGCACAAGCACAGAGACATAGACCAATGCAACAGAACAGAGAACCTAGATATAAAACCATCCTTACATTGCCATCTGATCTTTGACAAAGTGGACAAAAACATACCCTGGGGCAAAAAAACATAAAAGACGCATAATAAATGACCATGTAGTACTAAACTCTGCAATCCGTTTACCAAAAGCTTTTCAGAGATTTTTTTTATATATAAAACCCCAGAAATGTCTTTTAAAAGATAGTTAGATAAATAAGTAGAGAGATTGGGGAGTGTGGGAAAAGAGAGATATGCATGCAGGTTAACTAAATACTCGTAACTTGGCAAAACACACCTAAGGATTTTTATAGGTTTTGTTTAGTTATTGTTCTAAAGCAGAGGTAGCAAACTGGTGACGGTTTCACCATATGGGCCACTAGGCAATTTTTTTCCCCCTGGAAGATTCTTTAGCAACTTTCTTTTCTTTTTTTAAAAAAAGTTGTACAAATTTATAGGGTATATGTGAAATTTTTTGTATATAGCGTGCAGTAATTAAGTTAGGGTATTTAGGGCATCCATCACCCAAGTGTAATACATTTTTATTAAGTATAGTCACCCTACTCTGCTATCAAACATCGAATCAATTCCTCCTATCTTTTATGGTTTGTATCCTTTAACCCACTTCTCTTCACCGACCCCTATTCCCCTGCTCACCCTCCCCAGTCTCTGTTATGTATCTTTCCACTCTCTACCTCCATGTGATCAAATATTTTAGCTTCACACATGAGTGAGAATGTGTGATATTTGTCTCTCTGCACCTTGCTTATTTCACTTAAGATAATGACCTCCAGTGTGTTATCCATGTCGCTGCAAATGACAAGGTTCCTCTCTTTTTCATGGCCAAATAGTATTCCATTTTATATACATACCACATTTTCTTTCTCCATTCATCCACTGGTGTACATTTAGGTTGATTCTATATCTTTGCTATTGTGAATAGCATGACAATAAATGAGTGCAGGTATCACTTTGATATACTGATTTCTTTTCCTTTGGGTAGATACCCAGTAGTGGGATTGCTGGATCAAATGTTAATCTATTTTAGTTTTGGTTTTTTTTTTTGGGGGGGGGACATCTCCCTACTGTTTTCCATAGTGGCTTTACTAGTTTACATTCCCACCAAAATTGTATGACAGTGCCTTTTTCTCTGCATCCTCACCAACATCTGTTATTTTTTGTCTTTTTATTAATAGCCATTCTGACTGGGGTAAGATGATATCTCATTGTGGTTTTGATTTGCATTTCTCTCTTGATTAGTCATGTTGAGCATTTTTCTTATACCTGTTGGCCATTTGTATGTCTTCTCTTGAGAAATGTCTATTCATGTCCCTTGCCCATTTTTTAATGAGATTTTTTTTCTTGTTGAGTTGTTTCAGTTCCTTGTGTATTCTGGATATTAGTCCTTTGTTGGATGAATAGCTTGCAATTATTTTTTTCCCATTCAACACGTTGTCTCTTCACTCTGTTAATTATTTCTTTTGCTCTGCTGAAGCTTTTTAGTTTAATAGAGTCCCATTGTCTATTTATGTTTTCTGTTTCCTATGCTTTTGAGGTCTTTAGCCATAAAATCTTTGCCTAGACCAACATCCTAAGGTGTTCCCCCTATGTTTTCTTCTAGTATTTTTATAGTTTCGGGTCTTAGGTTTAAGTGTTTAATTCATCTTAAGTTGATTCCTGTATATGGTGAGAGATAAGGGTCCAGTTTCTTTCTCCTACATGTGACTATCCAATTTTCCCAACACCATTTATTGCAGAGGGTTTCTTTTCCCCAGTGTATGTTCTTGGTGGCTTTGTCAAAGATAAGTTGGCTATAAATATGTGGTTTTATTTCTGGGTCTCTATTCTGTTCCACTGGTCTGTCTATTTTTATACCAATACCATGCTATTTTGGGTACTTAGCCTTGCAATATATCTTGAAGTCAAGGTAACGTGATGCTTTTGGCTTGGATCTTTTGACTTAGAATTGCTTCTTTGGTTGTTTAGGCTTTTTTTTTTTTTTGGTTTTGTAAGAATTACAGGATGTTTTCCCCAATTCTGTGAAGAATGAGCTGGTATTTGATAGGGATTGCCATTGAATCTGTATATTGCTTTGGGCAATATTCTTCATTTTTATTTTTTATTTTTTTAAGAGGCAGGGTCTTGCTCTGTCCCCCAGGCTGGCATGCAATGGCTTGACCATAGCTCACTGCCACCTCAAACCCTGGGCTCAAGCGAACCTCCCACCTCAGCTTCCTAAGTTTCTGGGATTACAGGTGTGAATCACTGTTTGCACCTGGCTTAATATTGTCATTTTAACAATAGTTCTTCTGGTACATGAGCATGGAATGTTTTTGCATTTTTTGTGTGTGTCATCTTCAGTTTCTTTCATCAATGTTTTATAGTTTTCCTTACAGAGATCTTTCAGCTCCTTGGTTAAATTTATTCCTAGGAATAAATTTTTTATAGCTATTGTAGATGGAATTGCCCTCTTAAATTTTTTTTCAGCTAGTTCATATTAGGGTGTAGAAATGCTACAGATTTTTGTATGTTGATTTTTGTATCCTGCAACTTTACTGAATTCATTCACCAACTTAAAAGAGTTTTGGTGGAGTCTTTGGGTTTTTTGAGGTATAAGGTCATATCATCAGCACAAAGAGACAATTTGGCCTCCTCTTTTCCAATTTGAATGCCTTTCATTTGTTTTTCTTGCCTGATTGCTCTGGCTGGACTTCCAGTACTATGTTGAACAGGAGTGGTGAAAGTGGGCATCCTTGTCCTGTTCCAGTTATTAGAGGAAAGGATTTCAACGTTTCCCCATTCAGTATGATGTTAGCTGCGGGTTTGTCTTATATAGCCTTTATTATTTTGAAGTTTACTCTTTCTATTTTCCACTAGGCAATTTTTATTGGCATTCTGAAATTACCATATGATCTCCTTTTTCTGTTTTCTACTCCTCTTTTCCTTTCAATCTATTATTTTATTCTTCCAATCCCCTTTATCTCCACTATGGCCCATACTATAGTCCATGCTTCTTATCAGAATTACCTGGAGTGTGATGTCTGCTCTAGAGATACCTGGGCTCTACTCCTGACTCTGTGCTTTCAATATCATTGGCAATGGGCTGGGGAAATGGCATCTAATAGGCTTTCTGGGTGACAATTGCTCACACAATATTCTGATAACCATTATTGAATCCCACACATAACCCTTGCTACTGAAGCAGCCGTAGAAGCAAAGAGATCAAGGACAAATAAGACAGATCTTTCCTGTGTCTACCAAATTCCATGGATCAGGGTAAGTCTTCCGGGTTACAGTCAGAGTTTTTTCTATATAATATGTGGGTAAAAAGCAATTCAGAGACTTAGAGAAATCACACACACACACACACACACATACACACACACACACACACACACACACACACACACACTCTTACCAAGTCTGGAGATTTTTAAACAGTACTACGTAGGTGGTCTTTTTCCCCCTATTCTTATTTTTCACTTCAACTAGACTAGCTGTTTTTATCTGTTTCACACTTAGTATTGCATGAAATATTTCATTTAATAAAATGTTCTTCTCAAGGGAGAAGGTTTGAAAAATTATATGTATGGTTCCACGATGAACCTCTTAAACTGATTTGCAGTGCCCATAGTACACAGAAATATAAGGTCAAAGAAAGACATGTTAAGGGCTCAACAACGGAAGGGAAGGCAAATTGTTTGCCACTTCTAGTTTTCTCTAAGATTGATCCCTGTTGAGAAAATCAAACATCTTGGACTTTATCTGTTAGATCACTTAATTTCTAATGTTTGATCTTGGACTTGATCTGTTAGGTCAACTGATTTCTAACTTTTCTACTGTTTGATACAAAAGAAAATCTAAACCTCTACTTATCCTCCAAGAGTCAATCCAAATGTTTTTTTCCCCCAAGACTGACTTCTTCAATTACATTTAAAGAATCCTTCCCTTTCTTTTGCTATACTTAACAGACATTTGATACACAATTGTCGATGATGGTTTGCATATCTATATCCTCTGTAGACAATGGCCAAGGTGTGAACATTCATCTTGAGAAATCCAGGCATAATAAGTACATTAAAATGATTGCATGAATCTATTTGGAGAGTAAAAGACTCAGTTTTCTGCTCTAGGTAATTCTATAGTATCTTCAGAGCGTCTTAATAAAGTGTTACCCATTTTACATTTGTCTTCTATTTTTGGATTTATTTTCTTGCTCTTTGATCTTCATTGGTGGTGAAAATGTTAAAAGAAAGATGTTGCCTGCTGCCGAGTTCATGTGGAAAAAGGCACTATATTGAGGTGCAGTTTGAAACATGACAGCGTATGTAAATGTGTCGGTGACGCTAAAAATACACGGATAAATGATGCATGACATCCACCGAGTATGCACAACTTTGTATTTATATAGTACCTACATGTAGACATTAGGATTCTATTTATGCATTTGCCACGAAAGGGAAAAGTGTCTACATATGTCTCGTAAATATGGATCCGGGCTCATGCCCAATGCAGATGCTGCAGAGAGAAGAGAGTGGGGAAGGGGCTTGCTGCTCTGGGAGCAGGCTGTCTGTCAGATCATTTCCCCAGAATAGGTTTCTGGAAACATGAACAAAGATGATGGCCCGTAGACAACAGAAATTTATCCAAAGAGGATAAAAATGCCCTTCCGTAGCGCTCAGTAGTGTATATAATTTCTTATAATTCTTTGAAAATTGGTGATCTAGAAATGTCATGTGTGGGTGTTTTTAGTTAGCCAATGTATTACAAAACACAAAAAACAAAACCCAAGCACCCCCATTTCACAAGGACCTGAAGAGATCAGAGTTCTGCTTATGCCTTGTCTGTAGCCAGGATAGTGATTCATAAGGAGACTACAGGGGTTTGCAAAGAGAGAATGATGATATCACCGATGCAATATGTGTTTAAGGGTTTTGCCCTTAAAGTCAGAAAAGCCAGGATTAGAATTCTGGTGTTAGCACGCTGTGTCTCTGTAACCTTGGGCCTCCAAGCCTGAGTTTTCTTATCTGCGATATAGGGATGATCAAGTATCTACCTCATAGTGGAGTTTTAAAAAATTAAATGGTCGAATGCTGCTAAAATGATTAGCACAGTGACGGGCTATCTTAAAATGCACAACATGATAGCTATACATTATATTTATGCTCTACTAATGTTTCTCCCTTAAATAAAATGGGGCTTACTTCTTCATTTAGAATTGCATTAGGCTAGATAATATTTTAATATTCTCACTCTGAAATATGAATGTGTAATTACAAAAGAGCTTAGCACATACAAACTTTCCCCCAAATATGGATTTTTTTTCCCATTTATATTACGAAGTTTTATCATACCTTCCTCTGAGAAGTGTTGGATTGTTTTATCTCACGCAAAACTTCAATGATTAAGTGTTCATCTTATGACCCTCAAAAAGTTAAATCAAATTCCACGTCTACCATCCTACTCTTCCTCCAGACTTTCCTTTCAGATCGGTGTGAGAAATGTACTAGCTGTGCGGTCACTGCTGGGGCAGGAGTGCTGGAACGGAGTGCATTTAGTCTGGGAAAGTGAGGAAGTTTCCATACTCTCCTTACTTCCCTCTGGTGCCTCTCTTTAAAATATATAACTGTCATTTTTGCCATAGGAAAAATGACTTACTTATATAGTTGTCAGCTTTTACTGCAAAAGAGTTAATGTCCATAATCACTTAATTAGCATTGTTTCCAAGAAGGTCCTGGCTTTACTGTATACTTAAGTCGTAATGTTCAACGATGCAGAATCCAGGTGTTGAATTTGGAAAACTTGGCTTTTTACGAGCTTACATTTACAGAGTCTAATCCGTACGAGGGATGAGAATGAAACAAAATGGTGAGGGGGGATGTTTTCCCTTCTCCTTCCTATCACATCTTTAACTCCTCTTCGTCCTCCCCGCCCTCCATCCCAATCTCCTTGTTCATGTCTTACACTTGCAGTGATGTAAAAGGAAGACGGTGAACTAAGTAAAGGTTCAGATGTGGAGCAGCAAATGCACCGATGGAGTCTGCTCCGTTTACTTGCTCAGATTCCTCAGATGAAGGATTTGATCTTCACAGTAAAAATATTCGGCAGCGATACAGTTCAGGTGTGAGTCTCCAGCACCGTTCCCCACCAACTCAACGTGTTTGACAGTTGGTCTCCGCTCTTCCAACTCCAGAGAGCCTTGCAAGTACAGAGAAAAGTATCTGCTCACCTAGTACTTTATGAGGTCTGATATGCTGCAACCATTATTCTCTCTAAAATAATTTCTCTAAACAACCCATGACATATAATCTTATTCAGTAGAAAAAAGCCATATTTCTATATCAGAATTAGCAATAAAGGAGAAACCTAAATATTTTACACAAGTAAATGAATATTCTTAAACATAATGGCTTGGCTTGCAGAACAGAGAAAAGGCCCACTATGGTTTTAAATAATAGTAATACAATTTTAATAAGGTTGCATTTTTTTATTAGGTACATTTAAAGACTCTTTCTGATCTCTCATATTATACTCAGCAGTTAAGCAGCTTTTTTGTGGAGCTTTTGTGACCACCTCATTTAACATTAGGTGTATCTTTTAGTTTAATTAAAGCATTCCTCTCTTTCAGTAATAGTCAATTGTTTTCAGTTCACCCATTATGCATAATTGTTTTCTTTGATCCATTCAAAACCTGGCTATTTTTTATGGCTAATTAAATCAACGCTTGACCACTGCATTTAATGCTTAACTCAGTTTTATTTCCAGTCTTGCATACCTGGCTTCTACACATACTACATCTTGAAAAGATCGCTCACATTATTAAGTTACGTACCACCTACAACTTGTCCCTGTAGTAGAGGCAAAGTGTATATTTCAGGAATTCCAGCAGAGGGCAGTCAAGCAAGAATAATCATTTTGGTAAGAGGAAAAATTGATGATGATGTTTTCTGATATTTTTTCAAATCAAATTAACATCAGAGTATGTGTGTGCGAGTGTGTATGTGTGTTGGGGGCTGGGGGTGGGTGGAACAAATCTATCCTTGGTGAGCCAACTCATTTCTCACTTAACCTCTCTCTCAGCTGAATAAGAGCCACTGTGTGCACAAGATAAGAGACAAGATATTTTCAAAACACTCCTAGTATTAAAACCAAAGCCATAAATTCTGTTTCGACAACTGACATTTTCATCACTCTCTACTTTGGCTTCCTTTACATTTTATGGATTTTAAGAACAATTTCACATCACAGAAGAAAGTAATCAAACTTTTGAAGAATAATACTTCTTGCCAAGAAATTATTGAAATAAACACATTTTAATTAAAAGTGATAATATAAACAAAAGTAAGTTGGCTTCTGTTTTCACAAGGAAAAAAATAGAAGACATATTCTCTATCCCTGCTTAAGAGATGGGAGGCGGAGTTCCTCATCCCCTGGAAGCCCCGTGATAACATGATTCACAACATCTACCTGCCATCTCTGGCCACCTGGTTCTCAATGACTTGCCTTTTGTTCCTTTTCAAAGATGCTTTCCACTACCAACAACTGGAAGCACTGTACTAGGTATCCCCTGGCCAGGGTTGTGGATGTTCTGTTCCTCTAACTCTTCTACCCAATGGTATGCCAGTAAATGCTTAACAGCCAGCTTTCCGGGAGGAAAAAGCCCTAATCTGTAGCTTTTGCCAATTTCCATAGTGTAAATACTCACGCTACGGTCAATTTCAAATTACCGACGTGAAGACACTGAACAGAGTTGGGAAGAGATACACAATAGCACACTATTAGGTCATGTTTCCACCCTACAGATAGTGTAGACGTTAAATAATCTCAAATGCAAATGTAATAGTAAAAATGAAGTGCAATGGTTAGAAAGTGATGACTTTTGAGTATTCATTACTTTTATTTTTAATGTAATGTATTTAATTATAAGTTGATATACTTTAATTTTTGATAATGGCTACATTTAACAATTGGCTCAGAAAATTACTGAAAATTTGACAGTCATCTCTTGGGAGCTTTATGAGCTGACTCCAGTGTAACACAAATACACCAGACCTTCTGGTGCTTAGACTTAAGAGAAGGAATACAACAAAACATTTTAAGAGTCAAGAGTGAGAATTGGAATCCTTTCTGTTTAGAGCACTTCATCAGCCCTTACGCTCAGTTTTCTAGGCATGAAAATCATATCCCATTAATGGATCACACTCTAACTTTTAAAACTATTTTTTCCCCATAAAACACATTTTTTTCAGGTTTAATTATTTATGTGCCACCTTGGTGCTTTCTTCTGCCTTATCTGTGAACACGTTGTTATTTAACTTTTTAAAAATCAACTCATTTTAAGATTTAAATAGTTTTATTTAAAAAGTAAACATCACATTCACAAAAGAAGAATCAGTATCATTTTTATAAATAGGCATTGACCTTACATATAAATGATGAAAGCAACATATTAGTAAATTCAAGCCAGACACTACTACTTACCAAAAGCTTTATATCTGAGGCCTGCTCTCTTTCTGTCAAAACAATGCTGTAGTGAGTTTTAATAAAGTGTTAAAAACATATTGGCACCCTTTGAGACTTTTTCCTGGACATAATCAGAAATATTGACATCAAATTAAAAAGGGACTCTCTCTCTTCTTAATTCAATGTTATTTGTGTTCATGTCCATGTCCTGGTATAAAAAGTCCTTCAGAATGCACCCTAAAATCATTTTGTCTTCCATTGTGGGTACATACTCTTAGTGCTTAATAGCACAACCATCCTACCAGCCATGTGGTTAAAACCCCCAGAATATAATTTTCCTGTTCCAGATTACAAACTGTATTAATTTATTTCAAAAGTAGGTGTCTCAGCCAGGTGTGGTGGTTCACACCTGTTATCCTAGCACTTTGGGAGGATGAGGCAGGAGGATCATTTGAGAACAGGAGTTTGAGACCAGCCAGGGCAATATAGCAAGATCCCATCTCTAGAAAAAATGAAAAATTAGCCTACAGCTACTCAAAAAGCTGGGGCAAGAGGATCACTTGAGCAGGCATTGGAAGTTGCAATGAGCTATGATGCCACTGTACTCTAGCTTGGGCAACAGAGAGAGACCCTGTCTCAAAAAAAGAAAAAAAAGAAAAAAAAAAGAAAAAATAGCCAGGCATGGTGGGAGGCTGGCTGAAGTAGGAAGATTGCTTGAGTCCAGGAGTTTGAAGTTGCAGTGAGCTATGATGAAGCCACTGCACTCTAGCCCAAGTGACAGAGCAAGACTCTCTCTCAAAAACAAAAAGTCCAAGGATTTTATTAAGGAAAACACCTGTGAGAGAAAATGGAGAGGTACCTAGGTAAGGCTGGGAAGGCAATCAGACCACAGTGCATGGCTGATCCCCAGTGAAGGACTGAGGGAAGGCAGGTTGAGTGGAAGCATCCCAGAATGTGCACAGTCTAAAGAAGTTTTGACACTGCTCTTGAGGAGTCCTTGAGTCAAATGCAGGAACCTGGGTCTTGCAGCCATGCTCAGGCACTGTCTAGCCAGAAGCAGCACGTGGGAACATAGCCTTTCATACACAGTCCTGGGTCACCCGGCCCAGCAGCTGGGGCTCCAGGTCAGTTGTATTCCATGCAGTCGGAGGTCCGAACGGTGCATTCTGAAAGCCACCACCATTTTTGTCGTGACTCTCCATATTCCTGGTTTTACTTAATGAAGTGTTGATTCTGCTATTCTTCGCTTCTGCTGATGATGTTAATTCTATGATCACATTTCATTGTCTTAACGATTTCCAGTCTTTCTGACTTTCTCATCCAGTGTTCAATTTTACCTTCATTTGATTTCATTTTTAATCTTTTTTCCCAAAATTTTTTTCCTCAATTTTGAGTACAAAACCAATACGTTCTAAATTTTACTTCTGTTAATTTTTAAACTAAACTTTTTGCTTTGAGAGAATTACAGAGTTACTTACAGTGCTAAAACATACCGTAGAGAGGTGTACCTTCCAGTGGTAACACTTTGCAAAACTGCAGTGTGATATCACAACGAGGATGTCTGTATGGACACAGTCAAGCTATAGAACATTTCCATCACAAGGAGTGGTAATCACTTAACGTAACTTAACATATACTTAACGTATATCTCTCGAGGTTCATTAAGATGGTTCCTCTTCATTGTTGAGTTGTACTCCATGGAATGGATGTACCGCAGTTAGTTTAACCATTTGCCCATTGAAGGGTATCTGGGTTTGTGTTCAGTTTTGGGTTGTTATAAATGAAACTGCTATAAACATTTAAGCACAGGATTTTGTGTGAACATAAGTTTTATTTCTCTGGAATAAATGCCCATGAATATAATTCCAGAGTGGTATGATAGCTGCATATTTTGTTTTTAAAGAAACTACCAAACTGTTTTTCAAAGTGGCTATACTATTATATTCTCACCAGCAGCATATGGCTGATCTGGTTTACAGAACTTCTGTATCATTTAGTGTTGTCAGTATTTTTTATTTTAGCCGTTTGATAGATGTGTAGTGTGGTAGTATCTCATTGTAGCTTTAAGTGGGATTTCACTAATCAATGACTAATGAACCCCTTTGCATGTGATTACTCACCATGTGTATATCATTTCAGTGAGATGTCTGTTCATATCTTTAACCCATTTTGCATTGAATTGTTTGTTTACGAACGGTGAGTTTTGAGAGTTCTTTATATATTCTGGATGCTAGTCCTTTGTCAGATACGTGATTTACAAACATTTTCTCCCAATATGTAGCTTGAATTTTCATTCTTTCAACAGAGTGTTTTACACACAAAAGTTTTTTATTTTAATGAGATCCAATTTATCAATTGTTTTCTTTTATGAATCATGATTTTGGTGTCATGTCTAAGAATTTTTGTCAAGTCTTAAATGTACATTCTATATTTAAGTCTATTGAATTTTGAGATATGATACTTTTAATATAAGTTGTTACACTTAGGTAGTGGTGCATTTGTTTGTCTTTAACTCATGGATGTCTAATTTCTCTGGTAGCATTTGTTGAAAAGACTATCTTTCTTCCATTGAATTGTTTTTTCATCTTTGCCAAAAGTCAGTTAGGTATATGGTTGTGGGTCTATTTTGGGGTTGTGTATTACATTTTTTTTCTATCAATCTATGTATCTATTACTCCATCAATACCACAGCATTTTGATTTCTTTAGCTATATAATAGGTCTTGAAATGGGGTACACTTAGTCTTCAAAATTGTTTTGGTTATTCTCCTTTTTCTCCTTCTTAAAATATTTTTAAAATGTTCTTGCCTATACAAATTTTTGTTCATAAGTTTCTTAAATATTTAATTTATATACATTTAGAATCACATCAGATAGCATTAAGATCTTTGTTCAATTGCCAACTATAATTTTGAAAACTTAAGAGGAGATAGAAAATCTATTGTATTTACCCATATTTTTGCTTAGCATGTTTTTTCTTCCTTTCCAACATTCCAAGGTTGTTTCTTTCATTGTTTTCTTTCTGTTTAGAGAACTTCTTTTAGCTATTTTATGGTTGATCTGCTTGGACAAATTCTCTTAGTGTTTCTTTGTCTGAGAATGTCTTGATTTTTCCTTCATTTCTGTGGGATATTTTGCTGGATATAGGATTCTGGGTTGGTAGTTCTTTTCTTTCAGCATTTGAAAAAACCTTGTGCCATTTTCTGCTGGCCCCCATGGTTTCCAGTGAGAAATCTGCTATCATCTGTATTATTTTTCCCCATAAGTAAGATGTCCTTTCTCTCTTACTACTTTCAAAATTTTTTCTTTCTCTTTAGTTTTCACATGTTTGGCTATGGTATTTCTTGGTATGCGTTTTTTTGAATTTATCGTTTGCAGGGTTTGCTCAGCTTCTTGACTCTGTAGGTTCATGTTCTTGCCAAATTAAAAAGTTGGATTGTTATTTCTTTGACCACCTTTTCATCCCTGCCACCTTTCTCCTCTCCTTCCAAGACTCCAAAGACATGAACATGGGATCTTTTGTCATAGTCCCAAGAATCCTTGAAGGGTTATTTATTTTTAAAGTCTATTTCCTTGTTCAGATGAAATAATTTCTGTTGTTCAGATGAAATAATTTCTATTCTCCTATAATCCAGTTGAGGTGCCTCATGATGGTCTAGTAAGTGAGGAAGTCTAGAGTACTCATTGATCCTTTGCTGAGATGGTGGGGTGGAGTTACAGATTTCTGTGGTGTTTGGCTAGGGTAGAGTGGTTATTGTCTTAAAGTTTTTGTCTTGCCAGGCTGCCTCTTTCCTGGCCATTTTGTTAGACAGAGCAGGCTTGGGGCTTTTGTTGTTATTGTTGTTGGTGGTAGTTTCATCCATCACAATTAGCGTTTCTGAGTAACTAGCTTCTTCAGCTACTAGCCTGGGATATATGAAGTAAAATGAAATCCCAGGGAATTATCCACCATGTTGCTCCTCAGCCCCCATAATTTCTAGCCAGTCTTCCCTCTTTTATTCCTATTCTTAGGCTTTTAAAATATATAATATCTAGAGAGTTTATTTGTACTTAGCAGGAGGAATAGAGAAAACTACATCTACTCCATCTCCCTGGAAATGGAACTACTTCTGTTAATTTTACTGTGTATGTTTGAAACATGCTTTCATTCGCCGCCTCAATACCATGTTCTCCATCTTTTCTGCTATAGAATCTTGTCAAAAGTCCATGCTTTTTTCCTCCTGATTACTTATCATCTTATCATTAAAGAAGGCAGGCTCTATCCAGATATTTGTTCACAAAATTTTTGGCTTCTCTTTATCCTCTAAGTATCAATTTACTTATTTGTAGAATCCTTCTCTTTGTTTTTGGATTAGGGGAATGGTTGATATGAACTACACCTGGCAACTTTTCTCATGCTTTTCACTTTTATATAAGAAACATTTTTTTTATCTGTGAAATTCAAATTTGTCCCCAGGATATGATTTTATAAGGTGGCCTAATTAAAAAGGCTATCAAAAATTATTCACTACACCTGCAAGAGGACATATCTTAGGTACATATTATGAGCACTACGGAACTGCTGCTAAAGCCTTGTTTCTGACCCTTCAACACATTAAGCTCATTCCGTATTTAAGGGTTGTCTTAACTATTCTCTTTCTCTGAAATGTTTTTTACCTAAATCTTTGCAAGGCTGACTCTTTTTCATCATTTGTATCTCAGCTCAATGTCACGTCCTTAGAAATGCTATTCCTAACTTCCCAATGAAAATTAGGCCATCCATAGCATGGCATTTCTGATTCCATTATCCTATATCACTTTCTTCATAGTATGTCTGAATATTTGAAAATACCTTATTAATTTATTTGCATGCTTTAAATTTAGTTTCTATCTTCTTCCTCTAGAACATAAATTTAATGAGGAAGGAACTTTGAATTTGAATGAGTAATAAATAAATAACTAGTATGACATATATCATAATACAGTTTTATATTTATAATTAGTTTCAAAATTTTTAATTGAGGTGAGGAAATGATGAAAATATTATATTTGGGATTATCTTTCATAAATGGTACTTATCTCATTGTATCATAATGGGTTCATGATGCTTCCTCTATTGTAATATACATCAAGAAATAAACTCAGATTTTAGACACCAATACTATCCTTAAAAAAGTAAATACAGAAGAGTTCATGTGTAATTTTAGCGGCAAATCCTAAGGTAAAACTTTTTGCATATTTTATTCAAAATAAAAGATAATTGTTCTTTGGAATCTCAATGTCCTTACGTGGAAGAAAACGTTAATTTTTAGCCAAAAAGGGTAGCTCTGGTACAGAACATTTGGGAGGTCAAAACATGTTAAATCAAGTAAATAGAACTCTATTTTGAAATAATAATTTTGAGGAACAATTTCTGCATTCTGGAGATTTTATTCACTCAGAGAATTTCTTTCTGGCTTAAAATTGATAACTTTCTTTAAGTGCCTCCGGTGTGTTTTTAGAATTTGGACCATGGTGTGTTCCCAGCACTCATGTTCAAGTTTAAGTATGCAAAAGGAAGAGATTTAAGTGAAAAACTTCCTAGTTCTTTAATCAATGTATCTATAGACTTTCTAATAGAAGAGTGCTGTGTGACAGCTCAATGCAACAATCGTGTTCATAAAAATAATGTGTTTCACATTGACATTTGTTCTTAATACTTTTTTCTTTTAGTGTTTGTTGGGGTGCGTAAGTGATAGGAAGATGCGCTTGCTAAGGCAATTACCCATTATTGTTGAGTAGCCTAGCAGTCCCCTGAGTAAACTCATGCATAATTTGTTTGGGCATAATATACTGTCTATAGTGCTGTACCTACCCCTGCTTGGGGAAGGAAACATTTGGGGATTCTTGTCCATACTATTTCTTCTATATTGAATGACCTCTTCCCCCACCCCTACCCCCACTCTCATCTCTATATGGCCTTTCAAGCTCAAGTGCCTTAATGACCTACATAGAAAGTGATTTTCCTCCTCTCAATAACCTCCCAGACTTTGTCGATACCCCTCATTATAGTTAGGTATGATGCAAGTGAGACAATATTTATGAACACATTTATTCTGTGGAATTGTAACTGCGGTAAGGTGAACAACTCATGGGTTGCTGGCCTCCTTACTCTCTCCACCATCTGTTCCCCACTTTCTGAAAACTGTTCTCCCATTCCATGCCCCCAACTTTTGTGTGCATGACCCATGAAGAAGCAAACGTGCTCCGGCGACCAAAGTCACCTAACAAGCCACAGCGTCTTGGGAAATGATGATTGGTAATGGGTGGGCACTTAATCTACCCCTTGGGTAACAGGGTGTGTAAAAAAGAAAGGGGGAGAGATTGACTATTTATTTCATAATCCCTCTCCACATAGCTCAGACAGTAAGGTCTGGTGTCGAAAGTGAGTCTTTTTACTCATCTGCTCAAAACCCCCTCGTAGCTGTCATGTTCCTCAGGACTTTATAATAGCCTGCAAAGTCCTGTGTGACCTGTGTCCCTGTCACCTGTCTCATCTCACCTCTTAATCCTTATACTCTCTACTGCAGGCATGCCAGCTTGTATGCTGCTCCACATACCCTTGGAATGTGCCACCTTGGGACCTGCTATAGATTGGACATTCATGTCCCCCCCACAATTCATATGGGGAAACCTAATTCCCATTGTGATTGTATTTGGAGGTAAGACCTTTAGGAGGTGACTAGGTTTAGATGAAGCCCTGAGGGTGGAGCCCCAAGGATGGGATTAGGATTCTTCTAAGAGGATCGAGACTCCAGAGCTTGCTCTCCACACACCTGAGGATGCAGCACAAAGACAGTCGTCTGCAAAGCAGAAAGCAGGTCCTCACCAAGAACCTACCTGCAGATCCTTGCCAAGAACCTAACCATGTTGGCATCCAGGTCTTGGAAATCCAGACTCCAGAACTGTGAGAACGGTTTGTTGTGCAAGTCTTCCAGTCTGCAATAGTTTGCTATGGCAGCCTGAATGGGCTAAGACAGAGTGGGTGTTCCCTCTGCCCATGACTCTCTCCCTCCCCGCAAGACCTGCACATCCAAATCTCCCACTTGATTGAGTCTTTCTGCAAGTGTTATCTTATCAGTGAGGCCCATTCTGGCATTCTTTTTAAAATTTCTCCCTTATTTCTAGTATACTCACTCCCCCTCCATCTATTCTAATTAATAGTACCTTTGACCCGTATCATTTTCTAACGTTTTTCTTATGTATTTCTGATGTCTACTCTTTATTGTCTGTTTCCAAACACTAGGTTGTTACAAGCTCAACGAGGGCAGGATTTTTTGTTTTGTCTTCACTGCTGTCTGCATTCAAGCACCTAGAAGACCACTTGGAATCATTAGTACTCAGTAAATATTTGTCTGAATGAGCAAAGACACAACCATTTTCTAGTGTGTGAAGAGAAGAGCAGAAAAAGTAGGTCTGAAGCTAAAGAGAAGCATAAATTTTATACACACACACACACACACACACACACACACGGAGAATGTCAGAGATGACAGGCAGAGGAAGAGAATTTGCTGTATCCTTAGTTCCCCAACTTGCAGCTCACAGCCTTCCTGGGGCACTTTTCCAACCCTACCCTCGTTGTGTAAGACACTGCAGTGTTCGTAAAATAAACCTCTTCCTCTATTTAATCCAGTTCCAAAAAATTACTATGACTTGAACTAGGACTCTAATGAATACATTTAAGAAGGCACAAACCAAGTTTGTTTGTTTCCATCTCTTAACCACCCTCTTTCCATTTGTCACAATGCCTTGCACACAATGCACACACTGATGTCGAATGAATGAATGCAACTTTGTTTAAATGAAATCTAACTTACTAGGATATTTTCTCCACAGTCAGGAACTCTTGTACTGCTGTTGTTTTACAGTTAGAAAATCACCCTGATGATGTATTTACTCGCCTGTGTTATCTTGGTCTGGTTTGCTATTAAATTGATTTCTGTACATTGCAGGTCAGTGTTTGTCGATCTTATTTTAGCATGTTGCAATCCACCTAATGGCCCAATTCATGTGTTGGGTGGTGATCTCCATTTCTCTTCTGCTAAGATCTGTAATCAATATATCATCAGCATGTAATCAGCACAAGTCTTTGCGTAATGGTTTTGCATTAATTTCATTGCAAGATCTGCTTGCACATTCCTGAAAGGAGTCAATAAAGCACATCAGAGATTATACTTCACCTTTTTCTTTCTTTATTTTCTTCTCTTTTCTTTTCTTTTCTTTCCCTTTTTTTTTTTTTTTTTTTTTTTTGAGACAAGGTCTCGCTCTTTTGCCCCATCTAGAGTGCAGTGGTGTGATCATAGTTCACTGCAACCTCAAATTCCTGGGCTCAAACAATCTTCCTGCCTCAGCCTCCCAAGCAGCTGCGACTATAGGCATGTGCCACCACATCTGGCTAATTTTTTCTATTTTTTGTAGCGATGGGGTCCTGCTCTTGCTCAGACTAGTCTCAAACTTCTGACCTCAAGCAATCCTCCTGCCTTGACCTCTTAAAATGCTGAAATTACAGGTGTGAACCACCATGCCCAGCCCTCTACTTCATCCTTGAATAAAAGATGTGCAAAACTGGATTACAAATATACAAAACATTAATACTACATTTATCATGTCCACTTTCATTCTTGAAAACAAAAAATGTAATATATCCTTTATAAAAATTTTAGAAATAAAAATTATATTATAAAAGGTAGATGCTACTTGGTTCATCAAAAGCGATGATTTGGAGGACCTGATTCAACTTTGGAAGAGTTATGGCATCTTCCCTAAGCTTTCATTTTTCTCTCTAGATATTTCTGTTTGATATTTTCCCCCTTAAATAAATAATAGGCAAATTTTCATCTTCTCTTAATGCACCTAGTTTGAAGGAAAGTTCAAATGTAGCTGTGCTGAAACAATTGCATATCCGTATGCAAATAAATAAACCTAGGCACAGGTCTTCACCACAATTAACTCAAAATGCATCATACACCTACATGTAAAAAGTAAAACTATAAAACTTCCAGAAGAGAACATAGGACTAAATTTGTGTGACCCTGGGTTTGGTGATGAGTTTTTATATACAACCCAAAAAGCAAACAAACAAACAAACAAACAAACAAAACAATTAAAAAGTGGGTAAAAGAACTGAACTATACCATAGAAGATATAAACATATGAAAATATGCACATCATTTACCATTAGACAAATGGAAATTGAAACAGCAGTAAGAAATGACACACCAGGAGAATGGCTAAAATCCAAAAAACCTGGCAATGTCAATAACCGGTGAGGATGCGGAGCAGCAAGAACTTCAGTCCTGGTGCGAAGTCACAGTGGTGCAGCCTCTTTCAATGACAGTTTCGTAGTCTATTACAAAGATAAAGTCTTACTGTATGATTTCGCAGTTGCACTCCTTGGTATTGATCAAGCTGATGTGAAAACTCATGTCCACATAAAAACTGGCACACTACTGTTTATTGCAACCATATTCATAAGTGACAACATTAAGATGCTCTTCAGTAGGTGAATGGATACTCAAACTCTGGTAGATCCATAAAATAGGATATTACTCAAGAATAAAAAAGGATGTGCTATCAAGCCATGCAAAGATGTGGATCAATATTAAATGCTACTGCTAAGTGAAAGAAGCCATTTTGAAGTAAACTACATACTGCATGATTCCAATTATATGACATTCTGGATTAGGCAAAATAATAGAGATGGTAAATGGATTAATTGTTGCCAGGGGTTTTGGCGAGCACAGGGGGAGTGTTCAATAGATAAAGCATAAAGGATTTTTTGGTGTAGTGAAATGATTCTGTACAATACAGTAATGGTGAATACACCACACTGTGTTAAGCCCATAGAAATTTATAGCACAAAGAGTGAACTTTAATGTATGCAAATTAAAAAAATAATTTAGGAAGTTGGAGAATCAAAGGATGGAATGAAAAATGTGACAGAACTATCTGACTGTATTACAAATGCATAAAACAATATCTCTAAAAGGGTTGGGGGAGGAAGATGCTGACCTGACCCAAGTCACATTGGAAATAGCCAGAACCTGTGAGACTAAAGGAAACAGGAACTGTGCACATGCACTGACCTACATTTGATAGAGTTGTTTCCTGTGGGAATATGGGCTGTCACTACTGAGACCACTCTACACTAGAATGGAACAATTAAGGAAATGTATGACAAATGTCGGGAAGGAGATTTCTCTGTTAGAGTGGGAAGTCAGAAGCAAGGGGAGAAAATCTGTACAGTCTATGTGGTAGTGGATTAGAGATGGAGACAGCAGTATCAACCTGTGTTTAAGTTAATATAGATATAGACTGCTATAGGTAGAAATATTTATAGACGTATGCAAAAATAGAGTTAGTATACACACATATATTTCTTTGCTGAGAAGTTCTTGAACCAAGGACACCCCAGTGAAAAGGAACACACATATCTTGGTTTCTTATTCCATTGTCTAATAAGAGGAAGCAGAATAGATCCTTGGAGAAATGGCATATTCTAGAGCTTGGGCAGCATATACAGCAGATGAGCCTGGAGCATCTTGTAGGGCCACAAAGTAAAGAAGCTGCTCGAAAACACCCACCCATGATGGAGGTATGTCAAAGGGACACAGGAGCCAACTGAAAACCCTCCCAATGACCAAAGATGGAACAGTTTAAGCAAAGAAATAAATAAAATAGTATTAGATTATAACCCAAAGTGAAAAACAAATACACATGGGTTCATATAAATAAATAAATGAGAGAGAAGAAACAAGCCCCATGTGCAGAAAAGTTCTGAATTAATTTATTTAGACACTTCACCCTTAAGGAGGTTGAGCGTAATTCCCCACTTTCTAAGCATGGGCCGGGCATAGTGACTTCCTTCCAAAGAATATGGGACGGAAAGGAGAAAAAAAGAATTTGGAAACCTGACAAACATCACTTCATGCAGGTGATCGAGGTTAACCTCAACAGTGACAGGCCACGTTAGGAGAATATATCCTTGCTGTGATGTGGTGAGGATCAAACTTCACCTCTGTGGTCTTACTCCCAAAAACACACAGACGCCCGTCGACTCATGAGAAAAATGTCAGCCAAATTCCAATTGATGAATATTTTACAAAATACCTAACCAGAGTTCCTTAAACTTGTCAAAGTCATCAAAAGCAAAAAGAGTTTCAGAAAACAGTCACAGCCAAGAAGAGCCTTAGGAGGCATGACTCTTAAAGGTAATGAGGTAGCCTGGATACAATCTTGGAACAGAAAAAGGATCTGATGTAAAAACTAAAGAAATCTGAATAAAGTATGAATTTTATTTCATAACGTATAATAATAATTCATCAATTGTGACAAATATACCATGCCAATGCAAGACATTAATAGTACAGGAGATCGAGTGTGGGATATATGGGAACTTTGTACTGTCTCCCCAAATCTAACACAATTCTAAAATAAAAAGCTTATTTTAAAAATGTAATGAGGAATTGGCTTTGAGTACAAAACTGTCTTCCTTAAAAGAGTAACATCTCCAATTCTATCTCGCTTGGCACTTGTAACTCTTCAGTGCATTTACACCCACTACTAACTTTCAGTACCTACTACTCATGTTTGCCAAATGCTGAATGGCTTGAACTATAATACAGGAACCAGGCACCTCTTCACCCCTAACTGCCACGACATACAAACACTGGCCAAAGAAACAGGGAAAGGGAGAGAATTTGAAGATGAAAGATGCACAGAAGAAAAGAAACACAAACACATTTATGTTGGAAACACCAGAGTCACCAATATGGCGTCATGCAAAGCCATCTGGCCCTGAGCCATTGGTCGGATACTTCTGCCTAAAGATAATGCTGTTGGAAATACAGGGTGTACATTTCATAAACTCCCTGTTATACGCATCAGCAGAGTTCATAAAGGACACTTGGGATTCCTTTGGAAAATGTGGCTTACACTTAGCCATTAATCAATCAATTTAGTGAAAAAGAAGTGGCATTCGGTTCCTCGGAAGTTAATCAGACACTGAGACGAACGCTTTGGAATGAGGATAGTGTAAAGTCAACCACTACGGTGTGCACCATCAATACAGCTCAACTCAAAATTGTCATCAATTATTCACGAGTTCTGAGCCAGCTAAGCAGTTATGCTAAGATATAGATACTTTCAAAATTTTCCACTTATTAACAAGCAGTGTCAAATGTGACAGCAGGTGTTTACTGCAGCTCCTGAAGACACAAGTTTGAAGTGAGTCACCTAAAATTTCTTATTATAGACATCATGTGACCTCTTCTCAGTTTTTGCAAAGAAAACAAGGGCACTCTGTCATCGCTACTTAATTTCTGCTTCAAACAAACTGACCCCAAACACTCAATGATAATAGTGTTTTATAACCAGAATAAAGCATTTCTATTAAAAGCTGTATTTCAGACTATGCTTTGTTACACTTGCCGTAAAAGTGTTCAGTTTCCTTGTAATAATCCAACAAGAAGTCTGTTTGAGGATTGACAGTACAAGGGCAGTTCTACAGCAAGGCTCTAATAACCATGTATGCAAATATTTACTTTGGGTTTGATACTTTCTTTCATTCCCAGGGACATCTATCAACAGATAGATATTATTATATATATATCACTGATATATGGTAAATATTCTTTTATGTATCTAACGTCAATAAACAGCATTTACAAATTTATTTTTACTGGAGTATACTGTATCTTAATATCTTAATAAGGAAATATTTTGTTGCTCCAGAATGACATTAAGGGCAAAGTTCTTTCTACCCTTCTGCTCTGACATCCTGCTGGCTGATGTCCTCGTGGACACAAAATGGCCACTGTACCTCCAGGCACAGTGGCGGGGACCGTAGAGTAGAAAGAGGCTTTTTCCTCATCAGGCTTTGTCTGCTCATATAGGAAGGGAACAACTTCCTAGGTGTCTTATTTTCCCATTTCATACGTCAGAACACTGCCGCCTGCCCACTCTTAAACCAATCCATGGGCAAAGGGAATAAGATTATTTTATCATCATTTGCTTAGACCAACCGGGATTCATCTTCTGGGCTGGGGTAGAAACCTACCCTTATTCTAGGTTCTTACTGGCCCTATGAAGAAAGTCAGGGTTCTGCTTAGTGGAAATAAGGGTATTATTGGCTGCCTTTTAAGCACGCGTAAAACCAGATCTGCCACACAGTCCTAGATGCTAGCGGGAGAGAACTTGTCCCCATCTGTGCAAGTCCTTCCAGCTCCGCCATGGCCTCTGGTGTGCTAATTATAGAACCAAAGCAGAGCCTAGGTGAGGAAGAGAAATGACTCGGATGTCTCTCTTCTCTCCTCTTGTTGCATCAACAAAGGATATCCCAAAGCACCAGAAAGAGGGATATGGCAAATAACAGCAACAGCAATAATGATGGCAGCAGCTCACATACGGACGGCGCTTGGCCACACATACACACAATCACGTTTTAATTTCACAGCCCCCTTGCAAGACAGATGTTGTCAGCCTCATGCACATTTTACAGAAGAATGAACAGCCTCAGAGGTTTATTAGCTCCTTCAAGGTTACTGTGTCAGGGCTCCCCCGAACCACCGCATCTTCGATGATTTGCTTGGAAGACCCACGGGACTCAGCACATAGCTGTACCCACGGCTATGACTTATTGCAGGGAAAGGATACGAGCAAAATCAATGAAGAAAAAGGTGCAAGGGGCAAAATGTGGAGGAGACTGAGTGCAAGCTTCCACGAGTCCCTTCCCAGTGGCATCACACTGCACGTGTTTAATTCCCCCAGCAAAGAATTTTGAGAACAAGTGTGAAATGTTGTCTTCCAAGGAGCTCATCAGACATGCAGTTCCTAGAGGATGTATTGGGGGCTGGTCACATAAGTACCCTCTGCACAGCAAATACCAAAATTCCATATTCCCTGGAGGGGAAAAAAACAGACATTTAGCATAAATCACATTGTCCAAACAATTTCAGCACACAGAGCCACTCTTAACAGTTAAGGTGGTAGAAACCCTTCCAAAATCCAAGTTCCCATCTATCAGCCAAAAGCTAGCATGTCAGGCTGGCCTTTCTAAGGATATCTCAGGCCTGCTGTTAACTCTTACCTGCACAATCACCTATCCAGAGTATACTAAAACTTGCACTTGAACCTGGGTCATATTTCAGCATCTTCCTTTTGCCTTTGAATATAGTGAAGGGAATTTATAACAATAAAAAGAAAAGAAGGAGTAGCTCTAGGGATAGCTGTATCTAATTATGATTAATGAGAAAATAGAGGATCAGAGAGTTTATACGTATCTTGCCCAAAATCACAGGTAAACTTTTTGAGGGAACTACAGAACTGGGATTCTAGCACTCACGAACTTGTCCAGATGCTAAAGTCAAATGTCCCCTCATTAAAACACACCGCCTTAAAAAATTGGTTACATGATAAATATATTTGAAATGTATTATAAATTTTGGTCAATAAGTAATAAAATATATTACTGTAATCTTTACATATTTAGAAGCATACAATCAAAGGTGTTTAATACTTTAACCACAATTTTTGGTATCTACAAATTAATACATTTCAAAGGAACTAGAGTGGTGAAATGATATTGAATTTTGAATACCAACAAAGCATTAAAGATTAGTTTAAAGCTATAGTACGCAATATGATTTATAGAGAAACAAAATGTAAACACAAAAGTGTTATTAAACAAAAGATAACATGATAAACATTATTGCTCTTAATTTTATTTGTGTAAATTTTCTTTGAGTATGTGACTGATGAATTCCATTTAGGGAATCATATTTTTAAGATCAAGTTGTGAAATGCACTATCACTAGTGCATTTAAAGTGGAATACAAGTCCATACCCTAAGAGAAACAGAGGCACCTTCCAATATCAGCTATGGCCCCAGGTTATGGCAAGGAATGCAAAACCTCTCTATATAAAACTTGCAAAATATCTATTGTTGTCATTGCAAAAATGACAACAAAGTTTGGGCATGCAAGATGTTGAACATTTATTTATTCATATCTTTGCTGGCTTCTTTTTTCCTTGGGGAAAACTAATAGCTGAAATACAGCCATTGTGCAGAATATACAGTAGAGAAAACAAGCACTTAGCAGGATAGCTCCATTCCAGCATCCTCGGCCCACTCTTAAAGCAGGAAGCCTTGACTAGAAGAGGAGATGTTACTCTGTTTATGGTTCTAAATCCTGAAACTTCAGAGAAATTATTTTTAAATTAAACACCTAAGAGGTGGAGATATAAAATTCCCTATTAAGTTTAGATGTTATTATTATTAAGTCATTCTAATTTTCTGCAACATGAGGAAGAATATTTGATTAATTGGTGGTGGTCCAGGAATAGTTGGCTATAGATGAACTCCTGGTATGTACTCTAATCTTCAATGAACTTCTCTCTCTCTCTCTCTCATTCTCTCTCTCTCTCTCTCTCTCTCTCTCACACACACACACACACAGAACAACTCTCCATTATGTTTAACTCTTATAAAAAAAAAACACTTCAAAGGAAAGATGATTCTCTCTAATGGAAGAATTCATTAGATATGGATATTGATGAAAATAAAATGCTGCTAATAAACCCAACTACTGAATTCTTCTACCAAGTCCCATCTCAGGCATCATACTGCTTTGGTTTACTTATATGTTACAAGACTGACAAAGAACAAAAGTTGTTCGTAAGTAGAAGTTGTCCTTACCAATCAAAAGAACCAGAAAATGTTAGTTTCTTAACGCTTGACTTTTTCTGACTCCCACAAGTTTCTCCCACAAACCTCCAAGATTGACAGATCTGTCTTTGAGTGGGAAAAGACTTGATGTTTCCATCCTGTAAAAAGGGGGTGTTTTCTTGCATAGTATCAGGATGTCTGTGGCAGTTTCAGGCAGAACATGCTGATGTGATGATATCCAGCGAAGAAAACAATGGAAGTTTCCATTTATAGGTCTTTTAAAAATTATATGCATATATAATGATTCAGATATTTAAATGTTTTTTTATTATTTGTGTTTACTTATTTTATGTTTTAAATTTTATTTTTAAAGGAAAAACTACCCCCCATAGAAGTCCCCTTAGTGGCAGGATTGGGTCACATGCCTCTGCTCCAGGTGGAGAGGAGGCTGGGAAGTGAGTTCATGGCATTTCGGCCTCCCAAGTGGGAAACGGGCACTATCCACAAGGAAAAAGGAGTGGGGAAAGGCTCTTAGGCAATATTGGAAGCAAGAGGGTAAAGAATGGTAGCTGCAGTAATAAGAGCAAAAGAAACTTTAAAACATAGAGGAATTTGTGAAGAAGTAAGACAGGCTGAATATAGGATAACAGAAGAATGAAAATGGCTTCAAATTTTTGAGGCTGAGTGGTCAAGGAAAGATAATAACCTTGATAAAATAGAGAATGCTGGAGGCCCAGTATATCCAAGAACATTATTACTCATAAGAGCATCAACAGACATTTGCAAAGAGCTTGCCCATTGCCCAATGCCCATTCCCATTGTCGCATTTCATTCTAACTCTAATTCTATTAATGATCTATTTTAAGTAACTTCTTCCGAGCAAAAGCAATGAGCTCAATGTGGGGACATTGGGTCTGAGATGACACCTGGATGTCCAGGTGGACAGTGGACAGGAACTGTGGCTTGCAGCCAGGATGAGAATTGAGAGAGGGGTCTTGGAGTCATGCAGAAGGGGTTGACCTGGGAATGGCCTGCTGGTCTGGACACCAGGTGGGATGGAAGTAAACAGAGTCTTTCGACATCACAAATGAATCCCACAGCTGCAGCCTGTTTATGGTGAGAGTTCTAATGAAGAGAAAAACAACAACAACAAAAAAAATCTGAAGTGACTTTCTGCTAATAGGACTTGTATCCCCAAACACATCTTTTTTCTTTTGAATGCTGTGTGTTTTGAGTTAAAGAAAGACATCCTAAAATGTCCGCTTGGTTGACTTACATTGCTGTGTCCTTTGCTTTGAATATCAGTACAATGAAAGAGAAAGCAACACTCTGGGAAAAAAATCACTTTTCTCTAAATAATGGAAGTTTCCATTTCGAGATCGTTCATTAGATCTATCAATACTGAGTTCACACATGCCACACTTCCCTTTGTCTGCGTATACAGTAGTGACATAGTAATTTAATTGTGACGTTACTATACCAGATCTCATGAGATTTTCCCAAAAATCTCACACTCACGCCATTTTGTTCCCTTGACATCCATGATCTCCTGGCACTTGATAAATTCTGAATTGTGCCATTAGCTGAATATGAGTCTTCTGTGAATAAAAGGAAATGGAACTTTATTTCTTTAAAACTTCAACAGCAGTATAGATAAAGGGTAGGGGTGCAAATTATCTGACAATTTTTTGAAAAAAAACAGCTATGCTTTATTTATTATTCATTTATGTAAACAAGCCACTTAGAAAAGCTTAGACAGGTGAATTGCATATTCTACCGTGGTTAAAATGGACTTCTTTGGCCAAGATTTGTGTGTGCAGACTTTGTTGTTTTATTTTCATCAGCAGTACCTTGAATTTCCTACCTTATCTATCGTAAAGTACAGTGAGGTGTCCTGAGCTATGTGGAATGCTTAAGTCTGAAATAGATTGAATAAATTGGATTTGTAGGGGTGGTAAAATCTCGGGTCTGATATCACGTGGCCCTAAGTCTTGTTCTGATAAGAAGGAAACAGAAAACACGTCTCCCTCCCCCTGGAAGCCCCGGGATGTGATAAGCTGTACGAAAGCTCCAGCCAGAAATGGGTGTTAGATCATCCGCCATGCCAATTACTTCACGGGCCGAAGTTTCCACTGGGCCTGGTAGGACAGCCAGCATCAGCAGGAAACCAAGCACAAGAGAGAAAAAAATACAGAAGAGTGATGGAAATAAACACACGTTATAGACGCTATTCCTGAGAAGCAGGATGGGATTCGCTGGGCACATTGCAATAAGCTCATGCTTCGAAGGCTTCATGTTTTGTTGAAGAGGAAAATGCTTAAAGTCGGGGATCTTAATTTTCTCCAGCCTCACATCAGCATAGGATAGTTACACATATTACTATCAGCAGAAATAAAGAGATATTAATGAAAATACATAAAATTAGAACTCATCCTAATTTGGAAGTAATTGTATTTTGTTTTCACTTACAAGTATACAAAATCGTATATAATGAGTTGCCTGTAATTTATTTTCAATCATTCATATTCTATACAATGTCTATTTATAGTATTTTGTTAACAAATTTACATGATTTGTTTAGATTCTATTTGGAAGGTTTTATTGAGATGTGAGGCAATTATAGCATTGAATTAACCACTCACTATAATTTACTATTATTTTTATACTTAATTAAAAGCCCCAAACACCGTCCCTCTTGCAATTGACCTAGTTTCTTTTAAACCTGATAGCATTGACTCACATAGCATAATATTATAGCACATAATTATCAAGCGCAGTATACCAACAACAATTTTTGGGTTGGTACGAAAACGTCATAAATATAAGAATGGTTGAATTAATAAACAAGCAAACACTGTAATACAGAAAAACAACAAATATTGGTTTTTCCCTGTCCTTAGATTATTTTTTGATAATCTCTCTTACCTGTGAAAGACCTTAGGAAACCTAAAGCTGTGTTAAATGGTATTATATAAAGACAAATATAGATATATGATAAAGATAGCTTGTCTGAATATGCCATTTAATGTTAGTAATTCATTTCACTTTTTAGGTACATCAGATTACTGATATGTTCCCCAAGTTTTATAACTAATTATAGAAAAGGATAGGTGGGTTTTGAAAGATTTAGATCAGCTATTAGTTCATCATTAAGTTTTTTAAATGAAATAAAATATTTATAGATATTAATATTATACTTATCACTTTTCAAGTTTCTCTTAAAGTGTATATGCTCTTTCTGAATTAGGCTTGTGATCAGTTAATATTAGGGAAACTATACATTTATTTAGAGATTATTCACTATTTTGACACAGAGTTAATAGTCCTTTTTTACATTGAAATCAAATTTTATAGGTGTCTTTTTACATAGACTTTGATTTTGTTTCTTCCTGGATTTATAACCCTTAAATATTTAGTATTTTACATGTAAAATTATTTCAGGTTCTGCTAATACTTGATGGTTGTTTGGAGTATATTCAGGTGTTTTTCTAATAATTTACAATTTTCTGATAATTTACACAGATGAAAGTCTTTACCCAAAATATTTCTGATTATTCAATTAGAAAACATTTTATTTCAATGATGTTTTGAGAAACGTCAAGTAAGCAAACCAAAGAGAAAATGACCTTATTTAGTACTGCAAAATTTTTTTTAAAATAGAAAATCCTTAAGATTCTATCATGTGATTTTTCTTTAATCTCAGATAATGTATCTACAAATGAATTTTATGAGATATGCTAAAATTCATATTATCATTTTTCTCTAGTAGACAAAGTTTTCTAGTTTCTCCAACATATTATAATCACTTGAAAATTTTCTGTTAAAACAGAAAAATTTTTTGTATAGAAGTTACATTTTCAACTATACAAGCCTCTAAATTTTTCCTACAATATAATACTTTCACGATAATATAGCATAAATTCTTACTTAGACTTTGCATGCAGAATTGAGTTGCTACTAATTGATTTATGCAAACAGACATGAATTTAGTTACAAACTTCTGTTATAGTAGTCACCAATTCAAAAATGTTTAGAAAAAATGAGTGAAACAACAATAAAACAGCTTACCCATTAACTGTCTCATGTATAGTGTTTTAGAGTTTTCTGAATGAAAAAATAATCAAGGCAAATGTTAATAGAGCTTATAAAACCTAAGAACTTATTAAAGATATGTGGTTAATCCTTCACTTTTATTCACTCAAACTGCCAAGTTTGAGTTCTCTGGGTTTTTTTCTTTAATTTTAAATACCGCAGAAACTTTACTGCCACTCTTATTTTAATGATGAATGACCATGATTGAATATATGAAGTCATAGATTGTCTAAACTTTTGTACCGTATTGCTGGGTATAGAATTTGTGGTTGACTTTTTGCTTTCAGTATTTAAAAGAGTCACACCCCTGTCTTCCAGCGTGTGTTATTTACGATGAGATGGCTGTTACCTGTGGTCCTTTTTCACTCTATTTGTGAAGTGTCATTTTCTCTCAAGCTACTTTTAAGATTTTTCTTTTTAACACAAGTTTTAAGTAATTTATATGCTTTGGTGTATTTTTTCTTTCTGTTTCTTGTGCATGCACTTCTTCAATCTGTGGGTTTACACTTGTCATCAAATTTAGAAAAATTTCAGCCATTATTTCTTTGAATATTTTTTCCCTGTCTCTTCACTCCATCTGGCTCAGGCCAGACTTCCTGTACTTTAATAGAGATGTGATTTACAATGTGATGTACCTACCCATTCTCTTCGAGTGCTAGCCCCTTGTTTTTATAATGATCTATTATTATAAAGGATAAAAGTTGGTGTCATGCAGGTCCAATATCAACCACACACCTTTTATTCCCTTGAAAGGGGGTGCTGTGAGTTCAGGGACAGATAGAGAAACTGCAGAATTGGAAATGAGCACATTGCAAAGGAAGGAAACATCTCCAAATTTCTCTCCGTATAAGGGGACGACATTACTATTCTAATAAAATATTTTAATACATTTTTCTCTCTCACAGCATCAGTTAGGCACTCTTTTGAGTTGATTAGTTCCTATTTTGAAATGTAAATGAACACTTGAAAGTTGAGCCTTATCCGATCTGTCTGCAACAACTTTGTCAGCTCATCAGATGCACACACCTATTTGAGATACGCAGCCCACGTGGGTGAGGTGGCTGGACCGGGAAAGGAAAGACATGGAACCCAGCAGGGCTTTCAGTGTGTCTCACCAGAGAGGCAACTCATTTGGGGGCAGGTCAGTTCTTTATGGTGCAAGATCTTCCTTGCATAGCAGGAAGTTTAATGTCCCAGGCTCCTGTCTTCAATATGCCAATAATGTTTCCCAGTCATTGTGCAACCCAAAGCACTCGATCTGAGAATCACTGCTTGCTTCGCCAAGAAAAACCACATGCATCAAAAATTAACCTTGTCTATTACACAAGTTTGCTTGAGTTGGCTTTGCAGCAACTATTCTGCTACTGAAATGTCTCGTCTACCTGTAAACACCAGAGATCAGGTACAAATGAAGTGTGTGGACTGCCTTAAGCCTGGTTGTCTTCCATTTTACTCAAAGCTAACTGGGTTCCAGCTTTCAATATCCAATGCGTTTTCTTCCTGACTTTATTGCTTTTTTCTTTTCTTTTTTTTTTCTTTTTTTTTTTTTTTTTGCTGTTCACATATTCACCTTCCAACTCATTACTAAGAGGGAAAAGGAATGGAGAAAGGAGGAGAAATAGTACCTCTTACCACCTTTTTACATTACCATGCTGCAATGCACTATGCCTTTCCTGTATGTTGGGATGCATTTCCTGCCACTAGCCTTTTCCTTGTGGTTCAAGATCTTCTGAAAAGCGCTGGAATGAACTACACTGCACATCAGCAAGCATTGTTCTTCATTACCTTCTTATTACCACATCCGCTGGTTGCATTTAATTTTTGACTGGCTAAATGAGATTTTAAGTTACATTAACTCTGTGCTTGGGTAGCTCTTAGAAATGATGAGACTTAACTGTTAAAGGACTGAGCTTATCAGAATGTATTCCAGGGTTTCTCAAAGTGTGTTTTGTAGACCACTAGTTCCAGGGCTATGTTAATAGGTGCTCCTTAGAAAATGAGGCCCTAGTCAAATAAGTTTGGAGAAGTCTGGACTGAACAAATTACATTAGTGCATAGCTTTGCAGAGCCTTTACTCCGTCAATACGTATTACGATAATTTCAATGTTTCCCAAATATATTTAACCATAGAGTCAAATTTCCCATCTATTGCTGTAACAAGAAACAAGATACAAAAGTGACCGGGCGCAGTGACTCATGCCTGTAATACTAGCACTCTGGGAGACCAAGGAGGGCGGATCGTTTGAGCTCAGGAGTTCAAGACCAGCTTGAGCAAGGGCGAGACCCCGTCTCTACTAAAAGTAGAAAGAAATTAGCTGGACAACTAAAAATATATAGAAAAAATTAGCCGGACATGGTGGCACATGCCTGTAGCCCCAGCTGCTCGGGAGGCTGAGGCAGGAGGATCACTTGAGCCCAGGAGTCTGAGGTTGCTGTGAGCTAGGCTGACGCCACGGGGCTCTAGCCAGGGCAACAGAGCGTGACTCTGTCTCAAAAAAAAAAAGGAAACAAGAAACACAAGAGTCTAGTCTTCCTACTACCTGAGCTATGGTAATACAGACCCTCAGGCCTGCTGATGTGGCCCCCAGACAGTGCATCATACTCTAGAGGGTGGTGCCCTTTACATAAACCGCAGCCTGCACGGGACCCTCCACCAGTCAGGGTTCAGTTAGAGGAGCAGAACCACTAGAAGATTAGATATGTGTGTGTGTGCGTACATGTGTGTGTACATGAGTGTGTATGTGTGAGAGAAGGGATCTTTTACAGAGATTTGACCTTACACAATTTGAGGAGCTGGTCAAATAGTCTCCTAGCTGCGCCCCTTGAGATTTCAGTACCCCAGCATTTTTAATGACCGAAGTCACGTGACATTGTGCTGCGCCCTTGGTTGCTGGCGCTTGTTAACTGCGCACTCCCTGCCCAGCGCCCCTGGTTCTCACAGCAGTTATTAGCCACTCATGTCCTATTTTTTTTGTCCAGCAGGAGGCAGTAACTCCAGGGGCGTGAGGAGAACACACGAGGTTGTTTTGCAGAAGCCATGAATGTCTCTGAAAAAGTTCTGACTAGCTGCTGACGCCCAGAAGTCTGGTTGCTCGAGGTGTGATCTGAGACCAGAAGCAGCACAGACTCCCCCTGCTCACCCCCACCCCGCATGCCCCATTTCTGTGACAAGGCAGATCTGAGAGATTTTGCTCCCCTGCCTCGCACCCTGGCCAAATCGAACAAACCTTCTCTGTCTCCAAGCACTCGGGTCACAGCGTTTGGCTTTGGCTGCACGTCGGGTACACCAGCCTGAGTTTTAGGGTTCGGCGACAGTCTCTGTGAAGCTGTCACCTTTGTTTCGGACTCTGGAGCTTCAAGCCGGCAGATAAGGTGGTCGGGACGGGAAGACAGCGTGTAAAGTGGAGAATGGCATGGACCAGCCGGAGCAAGAATGAGCTGGAACGCACTAGTCTGGACGGGAGCCCGCGTCAGCTCTCCCTGCCTCCAACCTGGGGGACGTGCGTGTCCTGCAGGAGAAGCTGGTGCCTTTCATCACGGAGCCGAACACGCGACTGGCCCAGGAGATGGAGACGCTAAAGGAGGATCCGAGGAAGATGGGCAGCTGCAGGTTGGCTATTGTCCCCCACCAACAAGGTGAGCCAGCAGGGGAAGAACGACATGGAAGGGTCACAAAAGCGGCCACCCCAAGGTACCTAGTGGGATAACACAATATAGCAGCTGCTGCTATACTTGTGTTTCAAATCGCCCACAAAAATATCTTTTGTGGCCCTCCCTAACTGGAAACATAGTTGAGCCTAGCCACGTTGCCACGTTACAGAGTCACTGTGTACACCCTGGAGTCCTGCAGTGTGCAGCCTACGCAACCGCCCGAGGCGGCCTGGAGACGTACACCATGCAACCCTGCAACATCCCCACTTAGCTAAGTAAGGGCTACAAAGAGGAGGTACAAGCTGATGTAAGAGACTGTCCTAGTGACACCATGCTTATTCAGAGCAGCGGCAATTGGGAGAAATGAGCCGGCCATGTTAAAAATTTTCATTTGCATGATATTAACTTAGGATCCCTATGTCCTGTGTGGAAATCCCAGCTCTGGCAAAACGAACACATTCATTTCACCTTTTGCAATGACAAAAAAATCTTGGATTATGTTTTTCTTAACTTCAAACATGAGGACAGCTCTTTTTCTTCCTCTTGTGTCCTGTGCATCTGAGAGGAGATTTGCAATTCAAGAAAAAGAACCTTGTACTTTTTATTTATTAGAGAAGCAAAGAAAAGCCGCTTTCAATCTACTTTGTGAAAGGTAAGTTTCCCGTTTTATTTTCTCCACCTTATCCTTTTCCCATATTCAACCATTTTTTTTTTTTAATCTTTGCCCACTAAAATTTTCTCATGGCGTCTCCGGAAATCTCATTTTTTCCCCTTGGAACTTGTATAACATTAACAATTGTGTATTCTTAGATTAGTGTGCATTACCTGTGTAGGTCCTCTGTGGTTTAACTTTATTAATTTCATAATTTAGGGACATACTGATACTCTTTTCCAATTAGTTTCTATGGCTCTTCAAAGAATTATTTTATCTCAGATAACATCAAATAAAACTGCTTACAATTTTTTTATTTGCTTTATAGTTCTTTAAAGGACCCAAAGACATCATTTGTGAATAGCTGATCAAATGTTAGAATTTCTTTTCGGATCCAAAAGTCCTGTTAAACTGAGATTGTATTTGAAGTTCAATTTATTTAAATATCCTGCTTTAGGACTGACCCATGAGAGGTGGTCTAAAGAAAAGACAGATCAAGATAACATATTTTTTTTTTCTTTTCCCTCCTGGGTTAAAAAAAAAAAAAAAAGACTCTGATGTAGACAGAAGACGAAGTATCGTATGAAAGAAATTATGGTTGTCTGTCCTACTTGGCAAAGAAGATCTTGGAACTACAAAGGCAAAGATAGAGTCAAGAGGATGACAAAGAACTTGGCAATTAGGAGACTAAAACAAGAGGAAAATAACTACTTGTAGTCAAGGTATGTCCTTTCCCCAAAGAGAACATTTATAGGTATTAACATTTAGGGTAACTTTCACTGCCATGTTGCATTGATTAAATAGTACTTTGTTTTAGGCATCATCATATCTCAGTCAATAATATCTATTATTTTACATAACTATCAAGAACTTTGCAAAAGGTACTAGGAATCTAATAAATTAATATTTTCTTATCAATAAATAACTTCAAAGTCATTTCTAACATAAACTCGGTAGAGCACATTTTTGAAGGGTGAACATTTCAGATTGCTACAATCACTGTCATCCAAACATTTCAAAATACCTGGATTTTGAGTGAGAAAACAATGCTATTTCTGTAATTTATTTGTGAAATAAAATAAACTGAGCTTGCAAATGTACTAAACGTTCAGTATATTTTAAAACATGATTCTGCACATTTACAGGGAGACAGTTTGCCTCTTAATCTCTACAATACAATTTTGATAGGTTTAGAAGTAGTATGTGGTTTATTTAAGCCACGTGTTTTTCCCTTTAGAGAGTTTTTCAGTGTATTTTAATTAAGCAAAGACCTCATTGTAGTGAAATACTAAGAAAACTCCATCTGGATGTCAGCTAATATTTTAAAGGTAAAGTTTTATTCTCTAGGATAAAATTAACTTTAAAGGATAATGGAAACTATTCTTAACACATTAACTGCCATGTGAGTTGTATTTAACTCAGGCTAGTTTTGAGCCGGGGCCTCATGAAGCAAAACTCTGCAGTTGGTTCATGAAAATCTTACTTGTTGATGTTTTTATTGTTGCAGTTAATACTGACAATTTAATTCTAAAAATGTGGATTGCGTTGCATGTAACTCACTCACAGAAACCAATAAAAAATAACAAATTAGAAAGAATCATTTTGTTTTGATAAAACACTGTGGCCCCAGGAAAAATATTTTTTCTAGTGTGGCAGTTAATGTGTTAAAACTGCATTTTCTAATGACAGTTTTATTTATTTTAGAATTTTTCTCATTTTTGCCCTTAAAATTTTTAATTTGGAAATTACTGAAACCATAAAAAAGTAAAACTACAAACTTGTACACATATGTTCACGAAATTTTATTTATCATTTTGTTTATGGTAGCCATAGTAAGAAACCACTTAAATATCATTGACAAACAAATGGATAAACAAATTGTGGTATAGGCACACAATGGAATGCAATAAAAATAAATGAACTATTGATACGCACAACAGTATGAATGACTCTCAAGATCACTGTCCTGAATAAAAGAATTTAGGCAGCAAGAATATACAATGTATGATCCCATTTACATTTAAACTAGAAAATGCAAACGGGGAGGCTGAGGTGAGAACATTGCTTGAGCCCAGGAATTCGAGGCCAGCCTGGGCAACATAATGAGACCCCATCTCTAAATAAATTTTTTTTTTGATTAGGGATTTTTATTTCTTTTTTTTTTTTTTAACATATCATGCCTTTACTCCATTTTAAGTGTACAATTAAATGATTATTAGTGAATTTAGCAAGAGGTACAGTTAATCACATAAATCAGTTTTAGAGGATTTCCTTCCCCCTATTGAGACTCCTAATTCCCTTAGTGGGGGGTAGACCACGTCTGAGCAATGTAGTGGGCACTGTGGAGGGGAGGGGTATGCCTCTAAATAAGTTTTTTAAAAAAACTTTAAGTGTTAGAGAAAGCAAACAAATTTACAGTGAATAACATAAAAGAAGATCATTGTTTGGGAATGGGGGATGGGGAGGGTTGGATTACAAACTTTTGGGGTTATGGTGATGTTTACCTTGATGGTAGTGATGGTTTTATGGATGGATAGGTATGTCAAACCGAACAAAGCGCATGCTTCATATATGTGTCAGTTTTTGGACTGGAGCCTGTGTTAGCTGTACTTCAATTATACCTCTATAAAGTTGCAAAAAAATAATAATAATAATTCATAGTAAACATAATTTGTAAGTTTTTACTGAGTGTTTACTGTATGCTGTATCTCTTTTTTAAGCTCTTTACATTCATTAACTTACCTAATACTGCCCCCCTCCCCAACAACTCCTAAGTAGAGACCATTGTTATCTCTGCTTTACAAATGAAAAAACTGACTCTTTGCTCTCCCACAACTGTGCAATTTGTTGACTTTCCCACATCCAAACAGGCCATCCTAGCTGCCTGAGACTCCCCAGCTGACCTAAGGTGCCAGATGCTAACTGATTAGATCCCAATTCCAAAATTTAAGGGAGAGGATTGGATGGACCAGCTTGAATTACCCATTTCTGATACAATCAGTTGTGTGGCCAAGGAATACAGTGGCCTGGTGGTGCTGAACCACCTCTGTGAGAAATGGCGACCATTATCTGAGAAAGAAGCAATTCTAAATGGGACGCATTACGTGCTGACTACATTGGGGAACTCATACTGCAGGTCTCTGGAGAGAAAAGGGGACTAGAAATGGAAGTATAGAGCAAGGCTATGTGTTCAGACCAAGAAAATTTATAATATAATGTCTTTATTTCTCCATAACCGATATTAACTCAACAGCATTTGAGCCTAAATTTCTGCCAATGGTGGAAAACAAACTTGCAAATTCAAGTTAACTCAATCTCTTCCAGCTTAAAAGAGAGGCATTCAGGGGCAGTATAATTCCCCCTTGCTTTGCTCTTGGGTAGCATATCTAGTGCATGCTAATCCTCTGTCATTGCTCATGGTTTCACTTGGGTAGAGTACTTCTTGCCAGCCTTTGGGATCATCTCTTTCCCTGCTGCTGCTTCTCCCAGTGTCTAAAACCCTGCATTGCCTCTTGCTTGTATCACCTCTGCAGCATCCACTCATAGCATCTCTTATTGTGAGCAAGAGCCCTGTTCCTGTTTGCTGGCTTTCAGCATCTATCTCAGACTAGAAGAAGTCTGGAATTCTCTGCAGGTGTCCTCATATGACATTGACCTCAAGTCTTTACTTTGAGATGCCTCCATCCTCCACTGATGCTCAGATGCCCTGTTGGATGCAGAGATTATCTCTAAGTCTTGAAATTCATTTAAGTTCTTGCAGGGAACTGGGAAAAGGCCTATTCTGCTCCAATATCTATGGATACTACTGTCCCCCAACCTTTCTGGGATTATCTAAGGCAATAGGGCATCGAGTGCCTTTTTAACGAATCCCCAGCATCTAAACCATGGTCACAAATCTCCTTCAAATCTCCTTCCTACTCACTTGTGAAGATTTAATTTGGTAGAGTGGCTGGCTCAAACACTACTTTTAAGTGAATTTGTATTCTTACCTAATATATGATTTATGGTTTAAATGGAATCTCAACTCTTTGGTACTTATCATAAAAAAAGACTTGCTTTCAAAACTACTGATTCTTCTATGAACTTAAAATAAAAGGAAATTTGAATCTCAAAGCTGAGCACCCTTTGTTCTAGGCTGTCTGTGCCCTTCACAAGAGGACAGTGGAAGAAAGCTATCTTCACTGTCTGATTGATTGGAAAGGTAGTGGTAAAGGAATTTAAAATATTTCTTCTGCTTTGGTCATGATGAAATAGTCTGGACTTGTATTATTCATATACAGTTATAAAATACAATAAAGTATATATAAAAAACAGCTGTTTTCAAGCATAGGACAACAGGCAGAACAGGACTGTAATTTTTGAGAGTAAGGAAACACAAAAGATGGGCTACACATTTGTTCCAGTTCTTGACTTAGAAGCTCTGTCCCTACTATAGTGCAGGGAAGTGGAACCCTAATAGAATGGCAGACTCGCTGAGCTAAGGAGACAAAGATTGGAGTTTGGGCTGCTGAAATGGCTAGAATTTACAGTGCAGGGTTATGAAGAAGAGGTAAATGCACAAGGTAGGGAAGAGGCAGCGTTCGACATGGATAGCATTTGACACGGATAGACAATGGCTGAGCTGTACATGCAAAAGATAAGACTTAGACAAATCTTGCAAAAAATAGCTTTTGTGAGACTGAGCACTGAATACAGGTACCATAGTACAGCCCTAGAAGACACCCTGTCCTAACCAGAGTGGAAATACCTCCCTGATCACTTTGGATATTCAGTTGTTGCCTAAAAAGGAACATGCCTTGGGCATGTCCTAGAGCATAAAGTATATCCTAAGACTAAGAAAAAAGACTGAATATGACCCATCATCAAAAAAATAAAATAAAATCAAGCCTGACAGGATCAAAGGTTATACCAATCATTCAACTATTTGCTAGAAAAAAATTCAACACCCTTTAAAAAGAATACAGCATAGTTCATACTCCCTACAATGTATCACTCACAATGTCTAGGATACAACAAAAAATATTAGGCATCTGAAGAATCAAGAAAACATAAACCATTACCAAGAAAACAAGCAGTCAACAGAAGATCGAGATGTTGGACTTGCCAGATAATGACTCTAAACTAGCTATAATAAATATTACCAAGAAATTAAAGGAAATGATACTGAGAATATATGAGAGATGGGTAATATCAGCAAAAAAGTAGAAACTACACACACACACAAAAACCAAAATGTAAATTCTAGAACAAAAAGTGTATCTAAAATGAAAAATACACCAGATTGCCTTAAGAATAGCTTGGGGACTCCAGAAAAGAAGTTCAGTAACCTTGAATCTAATATGCAGAAACTATTCAATCTGAAGAACAGAGGAAAGGGATTGAAAAAACCTGAGCTGAGCCTCTGTGACCTACGTGAAAATATCAACTGGTCTAACACATGTGTAATTGGAGTCTGAGAGAGAGAGAGAGAGAAAGAGAGAGAGAGAGAGAGAATATACAGAAAATGGGACGGAAAAAATATTAGTTGAAAAAATAATGGGCCAAATATTCTGAATTTGTTAAAAAAAAAAAAAAAAGCATCAATCTACAGAACCTAGGAGCTCACCAAAACCCAAACAGAATAAAAATATGAAGAAAACCTCACCTGAGTACATCATAGTTAAACTACTGAAAACCAAAGAAAAAGAAAAAACTTAAAGCAGTCACAGAGGATAACAAGACATGTTAGATATAGGGGAACAATGATAGGAATGCTGTTTACAGAAAGAAAAGAGAAGAGCAAAGAAAAAGAACAGAAAAAAGAATGAAAGAGATAAAGTGGCAATCAAGAATTCTATTAATATATCCAGTGTAAGCAACCTTCACAAACGAGTGAAGTAAAGACATTTTTAGATTAAAACTGAGAGAGTTTGTCACCAGCAGACTTGCCTTTCAAGAAATGCTGAAGAAAGTTCTTTAGGCTGAAAAGAGATAATATCAGATGAAAATTCACGTCTACTAGAAGGAATGAAGAAAACCAGGAGTGGTAACTATGAGAGTAAACATTAAAAATATGTTTTTTTCCTAATTTCTTTATGACGACTAACTGTTCATATGTATATAGATATCTATAGATGTATACGCATATAGATACACACACGCACACACACACATTCACACAGGCATACATCAGAGATACTACAGGTTTGGTTCCAGACCGCTGCAATAAAGTGAATATCACAACAAAGCAAGTCACACCATTTTTTTTTTTGTTTTCCAGTGCATACGAAAGTTCTGTTTACACTATACCATAGTCTATTAAGTTCACAATAGCATTATGACTGAAAAATGTAAATATCCTAATTAAAATATACTTTATTGCTCAAAATTGCTTACACAGAGACACAAAGTGAGCACACGGTGTTGGAAAAATGGTGCTGATACACTTGATTGGCACAGGGCTGACACAAAGCTTCAATTTTTAAAAAATGCCATCTCTGCAAAGCACAACGAAGCAAAATGCAATAAAACAATGCATGCCTGTATACATATGTGTGTGTGTGCATGCAGACACATACTCATTGCTTATATATGCATGTATATAAGCATTGCTTATGTTATTATCACATTTGAAGATGTGAAATGTGTGAAAATAATTATACAAAGGAGAGAGTAAAATTATACAGTTATGAAGTTATTAGCCTTAACATCAAGTGGAACAGTGTTAAGACTAAGTGAACTATATTAAGTTAAGGATGCATATTGCAATCCCTAGAGGAACCAAGGATCTTCGTTACAAATCCACTAGCAAGTGTCATTCACATGTTTATTCTTACATCATTTTTCACTGCTAGCCACAGTCTAAGTTAGCAAAAGCAATTCTCTATATGGTATAAAAATAATTTGGTCAAGATAAGCACCTTTTTTTAATGATCGGGCATGAAAGGAGGATACAATTTAATGCATTTTATATCCCTGAGTGTTATTTCTCATACCTCAACTTTTGGTGAGATCTAACCTCTAATAAATCCTTAAATTGGTATGCCTTGTGGTGTTAGCTGTAGCCTTCCCCTGGGAAAGCCTGTGTTACAAATACAGAATTTTCTTCTTGTTTCATTTACCTTTGCCTTTGATAGCTTGGATCAATGTTTTTGTACACCACGTGTATTTTTGTGTCAAAGCCACAAAATCCCAAAGAGAATTTTTAAAATTTAAAATATTTCATGGCATATACTGATCATTAGAATGGCTATTTACAATTTTTAATTAATTATATTGAATGATCGAGATTCTATTCTGCGGCAGAAAACATACTTTCAAAGGAACGGTACATCTTCCTATACCATTGGTATTTGGATATGACCCACAAATCTTTCAGAGAGCTCTACTCTGCAAACTGTAGTCCTCAAATCCAATAACCTGAATTGCTGACATATCTACACATGGACTAATATCATATTCTTACATTACATGTATAATTTCATTGTTTTACAGACAATGGCAGGTGATAATGTGATATTTTTAAGACAATCAAAAAGACTAATATGATAGCACTTATTTGTTAAAAATGCTCTAGCTCCGTGCACTCAATTCTAACAGAAACAAGAACGTGGAAGGTGTTATAATCTTACAGGTTTCTCTCTTGGCGAAGATTGCCTTCTGTTGGATAATTTGCCCTTAAGGATTCTATTTCCGGATCATATTTTGATTAGGAATTAAAAACATTGAGCCTTGAGTCAAAATAAAAGGAATAGAATTATTTTAAAAAGAGACTACAGTCACACTATCTCCACTGTAAAAAGAAAGCAGAGTTTAAGAGGAAAGCTTGAACTTTGAGACCACATCCCTGGTTATAAATTGTTTAGCTCATTATTTTAAATGGGCACAATGCACATTATGTAGACAGGAGATTCTTTTAAGAAAGTGTTTACTCTCCTTGGACTCCCATCAGACCTGCCTGACTTCTGAGGCTGGCCTGTCACTTTTGAACTTCCGGTTGAACCACGTATCATCTCTCAGTCTGTCCCGCCTGGGGTCCATCAGACTGTAGGTTCACCTCATTCATTCCAGGGTCCAGCCCAGCTCAAGAGACTAAAATCTTAGTCCAAACCAGACTCCATTACCCAGACGGAGAATTTTGTGGCCCAAGGATATAGCTAGGTGGGTGAATAAATGGCTTGAAGATTGGCATCGGTATGGAATACCCTTAATGCAATGTCCAACAAGGACACTAGTGATATACAGTTGATTCAGGAAGAAATACTCAGTGTCTATTCATAACATCTTTCTAATGAAATCGATGAAAAAAATTGAACACTATGCTTATTAACAGCTGTAACTCTCACAAGGAATGATTGCAAATACTCATTAAGACAGCAATAGAATTCAAAATGAGTTTGTCTAACTTTGAAAAACGGTGCTGTGCAGAATGAAAGAAAAAAATTCCACATCGAAAGTCCAATATCACATAGTCCTAAGAACAAAAACCAGTTCAAAGGGCAAAAGCAAAATCAAACGGCAGTGAGAGGCTAAGCAGAGAGAAATGACAAAGCAAAAAACAGAAGAATTCCAACAGTTTAAGACTGATCACATGTTGCAAATACATCAGCCAGAACTGGATATTATTTCCAAATGAGTTACCACATTACCTTCATAAAAATTCCTCCCCAGAACAAAACCTTGCATATGGATGTTAAAGTTTGCAATCTATTTAGTACTGGGCCTGAAATACACATATCACAGTAGTTGCAAAAGTCAAACAAGTGGAAAGCATCTATAAGTCAAGAATAATCAAAGGATAAACTATAATCAAAGAATAATCCATAATCTCCAAAGTGAGACTCATGGACAAGGATTTGAGTCGTGGGTGATGCTGGGACAGGAAATGGGAAAATAGTTTGGTTGGACATAAATATAACATACATAAATATCATCACAGACTCCTATCTAGGGTTCATAATGAGCCTGGAACCCTCCACATGCTTTGGTAGAGAGGGGTTCTCTGCCTTAGAAAGAGCATGGAGATAAAAGGTTACCTGATTTGTAATCTTACAGAGATCCAACTCCAATTTGGAAAATTAAAAAAACAGCAAACCTTTCCATTGAGGAATAATATTAATAACCATATGCTCTAATATTAAAAATAGAGCTAAAAATAAACTAAAAGTAATAATAGTTCAGTATGTCCCTGGCTCATTTATTCTCTCCCAGTAGTTAATTGCCTCTTCTAATCCATTATAGGTATTTTCACCTTAGATTTCCTTAGCTCCCGTGTTACCTCTGCTAGTTGCTTTAAGATCACTGTGATTATTACTTATCACGTCTTTCTTGCTCCAGTAATGTGTAAAATTTAAACAATTTGCTTTTCCGAAGGACAGTGATTAAGCTATTAAGGGAATTTGATTAGGTCTCCAAATGCATAAGGAAGCAACATAAAACACTATCGCTATGTATAGAGAAGAGACAGATGAAAGGAATTTGGTTGTATTCTACAGCTTTGGGAAAAAGGAAAGCACTACCATCGGTTTTTGACTTGCTGGCTTAGTTTATGCGTCAATTATGAATTTGTTGGGGGTTGCGCCGAGTACTGAGCAAGAGACACAAAATACTAAGATAGGGGCTGAGCCCTCAGAGGATTAGGAGTCTCGTCAGGAACACGGGACTAAAATGGAGACCAACTGTACCAACAGTACCAAGAGTTATCAGGGAAGGGAAAGGTCATTTCCAGACGAGAGAGATCAAGGAGCCTTCAAGGTGAGGATGGAGATGGAATTTTGAGGCAACATTTCTAGGACTGTTAATAACAGAAGCAAGTCTGTTCAAGGCACAATAGCAATACCATTAGGTTGGCGTAAACGGTCAGGAACCTCCAAGAAATCTGAAGACAAGTGTGGGACCACAGTTTGAAAATCATGGTACAGAATCTGACTACTCACGGTCTTCCTTAGCTGTCTAAGAGATCTGTAATTTTTCTTACTGATAAGGGGAGAAACTGAAAGTTAGTCGAGTATGAAAATTGGGTGATGGAGGCAGTGTTTAAAAATGATGATACTGGGATCAAAGTACAAGGAGCAATGAAATTGGGAAAGGAGGTGAAACGGATACAAAGCAGTGGGGTAATAAACAGCTGTCCAGTTCAGAACACTGGAGGAAGCAAACCGCTTTGGGACAAAAAAAATAAATATTATTTTTCACAATGAAAAAAAAATGACAGCTTTTAGGAACAGTGGACTGTTTATCATCATGTATACCCAAGGGTTGTGCTTTTTGTTTTTAACCTTCTGTTGCAAATAGTATCATCCTTAACTAAGAATCTAATGACAAATCCTCTTTGGAATGTTATTCTGAAGTCTCTTTGGAATATCTGCAGATGATCAAAAGAACTTGAAATGCTTTCTTGCTGCTTTTAAAATGTGAGGGGGGGAAAAAGTTGCTTTTCAAAATACCAGCTGCAGGATGAATTTCCAGAAAATGTAGCTTTAAATGTTTCCTTTCCTTTTCTTCTCACCCAAATAATCCGTGTATTTCTTTTCAATACCTTTTTGTCTGGTATCTTTTCATACTAACTGTAAGGTAATGAATGGCAGGTAAAGAAGGAAGGAGAGGGAAGAAACTTTGTCCATCTGAAAAGAGTGCACTATTTTTGCTGTGTTTTGCAGAGTGTCATTTTAAATAAGTGCTAGCCTGGAGAAGGTTTTTATTGTTTTGAACCACAGGCTTTATATTACCTTAGGAAAAAAAAAAAAACCTCTCAGCCGCAAGTTGGATGTTTCTGGCAGCAGTACAAATCTAGCACCACCCAGGGAGGGAGCGTATTTGCTTCTTCGCTCATTTCTATCAGGGTTGAGGAATGCCGGACATCCAAAGATAAAGGAGCCTGCAACACGCTGCTCCCTAGCCCCACACCTTGGGCCTCCTCCTTTTTCGACACACAGGTAAGGACACTGCGGTGCTGCTTCAAGCAGAGCGTCCTAGCTCGGTGCCAGCCCTCGGTGAGAGTCAAGTGCACTGCACTAAAGATGCCCAGTGGGTCTCCTCGACACCTTCAGGGAGCCCAGCTTGGCCTGGCTTAGGTCATAAGGTTCTCATTACTCCACCCAATAAATTCCTGAAAAGGTCCTTTTGTGTTTTATTGTTATTTATATCTTTGCCTATCACTTTGCAGCATGCTTTTCTATAGCCTATTAAAAAAAAAACGCTAAAACAACAACCGAATGTTTGTTTGTTTGTTTGTTACAAACCCATGCCTAGTTACTAATCTATTATTCTTTCACATTCAGAAATTATAAGATCTCATAGCCATCTGTGTTGCTGAACAATGAAGTGTCATGTAAAGTTTTCAATTCAATATTTTAAAATAACACCAATGGATAAAATATAAGACTCGACATTGGACAGTGAACTGGAAGGCTATAGAAATAAAATTTTCCCATAGTACGGCGGTAGGCTCTAAATATAAAGTTCAATGTTATAAATTTGGGTTCTTAATGAATTTTTTATATCACAAATTCTGTTTCCACTTAGATGTCAGAAACTGAGCTGGAAAAGATAAAAGTAAGAACAGCTGAGCATTTTGAAAATGATAAAAATAACATTTCTTGGTTGAAGGAAGGTAAGTCTTCTTTGCTCTTGATTTTCTATTGGTGTGAAAATTCTTATATGCAAGGAATAGCACAGGAGTATGAGAAAAAGTACCCCGGCAGTTCAAATGGTATTAGTATTTCTGATTTTCATTATTATTATTATTCTTTTTAACACACATGTGGCCTAAGTGGTCATCTGAGGATCTTTACTATTAAAATGCTTCTTACAGCCCCTGTGTTGCAGGAAACAGATTACTTTGTTGGTAAGATTTAATATGCATTTTCAATTCAGAAACATAGTATCTGTTAGGTTCTTGTAGTGCCGTAGACTTTTTTCCTTTATAGCCAAGAAGACTAATTTGAGGACAAGTATTTTTAAATAATAATCGCAGAAAGGAATGCATACTGTAGGAAAAGGTGTCTACAAATAGAATCGCCATTCACTGCAATTAGAGACGCCACCCTCCCCTGGGAGAATGCTGTCTGCCACAGCACAGCATGCGTAAGACAGTTGCTTGAAATACACACACAAATCGATATGTCCTCCTGTGATGAGTACAAATTCGTGCACTTTCGAAAATATCTCTAAACCTGTGATTATTTACTAGAAGGCCTGGTTTTATAATCTTTTGATTTTATGAACACCTTTAATGTCCCTTAAAGGAAAGTGATTTGATATTTTGTCTAAATAGGCACGCTGTGTCTTTTTCCTCATTTTATGAATCTATTAAATTGTAAGGGGACAGCTCTTCAGTAGCCGAAATTTCTTAAAAATTGTTTGATGAGGTCATAGGAGACTCTAATAAACATGTCCAGTAAGTTATACAACACCAAATAATGATAATAATATTAACAGCATCAACAATGTTTATTGACATTTATGATGATTATGCTGAATCACCGTGACAACCCTATGAAGCAGTTACTATCCCCGATTTACCGATAACAAAACAGAGCCTTGAAGAGTTCAAGTGACTTGCCTAAAATCGCAAAATTGGGAGGTGCCAGAGCTGGGATTCCGTGCCAGGCTGCGATTGAATTGAACCACCACCTCGTTGTGTTCCAAAGGAAAGATGTTTAAGTTACTTGTCAGGACGTGATCTGTGCCCAAGAAAGCTTTTCCTACGGTGTTTAAATCAACGCCTCTAACTTCATCGTACCCTCACATCCACTCTTTTCCTAAATCCCACCCTACCCCACCCTCATTTATAAAATGTTTACTTTTTTAAAAAACATCCTTCCTTCTGCCCAATTGCCCATAAACCACGCTTAATAGTGGCAGATAAAAGTTAATACAGACTTAAAGTGTTCTCAGAATCATTTCCTTTAAAAAGCCACGGAGCTAGAAAATTCTCTAACCTTCTTTTTATTAAAAGGCCTTTTAAATAGAATTCTTTAAACACAAGGTAGAAGAAAAAAAAATTTAACTTGCATCAAAGATCCCCCTGTGTTTTTCTTGTGAATCCCAAATCCACAAAGACAGAGGCAATCTTCATTACTACTTACGGTGAAGTTTATATTATTTATTCTTACTTTAATTGCTATATACTATAGATGTCATATGGAAATAATGATGGAATTGATAGACCAATCAATTGTTTCCTGATGAATCTTTTAAAAAAATTGTGTCCATTAAGTACAACTTGGGCATTGAATTCTTGTAATCTATAAAATCTAATTTCCCAGGTGACCTGTTTTATCTCATTTGGACACTTCATTTAAGCTACGCTCAAATTATGTTTACTATATTTCATAAAAGGAAATTGAGCCAGATGCTAGATGACAACATCTTAATTGGGAATTATCGGGATGAGTTAGTTTTGATACATAAATGTCTTTTTTTTTAATGTTAAGAAAAAGTATATGGGTTGGTTTATTAAAAAAAAAAAAAAGAAAGACAAACTGGTACAGTAAAAGAGGGTGGCATTTGAAGTCAGGCAGGCATGGTTTTTAAATCTCACCTCAGCTACCTACTAGCCATGTGACTGTGGCACGTTACTTCCCTTCCCTGGGCCTCAGTGTCATTAGCTGGGGACTAGACTACCTGCTCTGTGAAATTGTGGGCATGAGCTTTTATTAGTTCTCTGTTTTTTTTCCTCTTAAAAGCATGCTTCCGAATAGTAATGTTTTTTGAGAGCTTGGTTCACACCTTGAACAATCTGGACTAGCAATAGCGTTGTGTATTTTTATAGTATGTTCTATGCACTCCTTCGTTTGACATCTATAACAACCCGGTGTGCAGTAGCATTGTCCCCATTTTGCAGATTAAGTGACTGAGGCTTAGAGAGACTTTGATTCTTGCTCAAATTTGCAGACCCGGTTAAGTGGCCAATTGAATCTCAAACCCAGGTCTTCCAGTTCCAAATCCTGTTCTTTTTATTAAATCACTTTATCACAGTGCCCTTCCCAACAGTTATCAATCAGAATTTTAAATTCATCAACCTCCCTTCCCCCCAATCCTTGTTTTAAGAAAAAATAGATGCCTTAAGTTGTTCCAAGGGTTTTTTTTTCCCCTCATGGATGACAAAAGTGGTTGTATCCCACATCACAGTGCCTTTGTTGCCTCCCCCTGGAACGCCAGCTGAATACTCCTCATTGCTAAAATATGGGCAATTGTGGCAGTGCCTTATTACGGTTGGGTGAGCACTTGGTTGGAGTGGCCTACACAAGGCACTGAGGACAGCGCCTGACCTCAGAGTGAGCATGCAACCAACAGGCGTTCCCATCATCATCGCCATTCTAAGTACTGCTCTTCTTTCTAGCTTCTCAGCCTCAAACATTCATGCCATTTATCCAATTCAATGTTCATTAATCATGGCGTGACTAGAGAGCAGGTATGAGTGTGACAGAGAACAATATTCAAAAAAAACAAAAAAGGAAACATACTCGTGCTCAAGGAGCTCATTCTTTAATCACCACATTCAATTGTCTTGCTTTTGCCAGAAAGGCACAGAGGCTGTTATCTGCTTCCGCCTTTACTCAGTTAGATTAGGGGCCTGTCAGAGAGATGGTGAAATCCACACCCAGAGCCATCGTCAATAATTAGGGTAAACAATGTTTGAGAAACACCACTGGCAGACCCGAAAATGCGTTCATTTTTAAAATGAATTGAATCCTGTCTCACCCTCTCTCCAATCGTTAGGCTTCTACGAATACCAGTCATGTTGCTTCCGGATTCTAGACTTCTCACATTTTAGACTCATCAGATTCCTGGGTCCCTACTTAAGGAATTCAGGAGGCTACAGGTGAAGCCGAGGAATAAAAGCTTAAAAATAAGACAGGTGATCCTGAAGTCAGATGTCTGGGGACCATACTCGGGGAAGCTCTGTCTTAAGAGAATCAGAGGAACAAGGTCTGATTTTGAGATAAGGGCCAGGCGAGATGGGCTGCTCTGTGCAATCGCGGACCAGCGTGGGCTGGGAAGCCCAGTGTTGACAGCAGTCACAGTCTGTTTGTTCGGGTAGAGAGAAAGAGATGATGCTACAAGCAAAGGCACTACCTGCGGGAAGATGCCTATTTGGGTGCTAGGGACATGGGCACATTGTCTAGTTATTTGTGCGTGGATTAACACAGAACGCGGGGAGAGAAAAGACTGTGTGCTGACTGGATGTTAAAGAGTTGGACACTGGTTCTGTGTTGTCACTGAAGGTCTGAGGGCAGGAACTAAAATATTGAAGTGAGGTTTGGGTCTATGAATCTGGAAATCTGTGACAGGTAGGCAGAGTCAGGTGAGGCAGGCAGAGTGAAAGGCGGAGGGATGTGACGACTGGGACGGCAACACAGAGAAAAACATGACCTGAATAAAAGTCATATCAAAGAGAGGAAGAAAATAGGCCCAAATGTGAAAAACTTTATGGAGGAAAAATTGATATAACAGAGAAATTGGGGGGGGGGAAATTACAGGTGGAATAGGATGGCATGTAATACCCCATTAAGCCAAGGAGCATTCTGGGTAACCATCTCAGTGCTTGTAGCTTACACCATTTGATACGGAAGAGGAACAGCCAGATGAAGGGATGAAAGCCCTTAAATTGTTGTCATTTGCAGTTTAAAAATCACAGCATCACCAGCGTTTGAGAGGCACACCATTTCTTATAACGTCTCCTGATTTTTCAGGGAATTTGAATTTCTATGTGAAATCTTCTGATTGTCAAAGCGTAGGCAATAATAACAACAATAACAACAATAATAAAATATTCAGGACAAATGAAACCAGGCTCAGGGGTCTGTTTCAGCACAGAGACTGCCAGTTTGTATCTTCTGTTCTAGGAATGAACGTTTCTAAACAAAACGTAATCCGATCTCCTGAAAACTGGTTTTTCATAAACATTGCTGCATCTATCTGTCTATAGCTGTCTCTCTACACACACATGCGTGTTTATATGTGTGAGCAAAGTCAGGACACCAATCATTTGACCTAACAATGTGAAATTAAGAATACTGAAATAAAATGTTTGGCCTTTAGAAGACTAGCTACCTGTACTTGTTTCTGTGGGCCATTCTCTGCACAGTTGGAACAAGTACGGGCAAAGTAAAATCCTCCCAAGTTACAAGTGTACCCTCAATGCTCCAAATCAGTAGTCTTGCAATCTTCTAAGCAGGCATCAGGTTTGTCTAATAACTGTCAAGTTTGGCTGTACCTCAGTGGGAAAATTCATGCTTAGAGAAAAAACTTGACCAAAAAAGTGGGGGTGAAGGGAATGAAAAAGCCTGTCTCTCACCTTTCATAAACGCTAAGAAGAAAAGAGTGTGGAAGATGAGAATTCTGCAGTTATTTTGAACGTAGTGTCTTTTCTGTGAGCACTCACATGGTGATCACAGTCTTTGGTGATTTAAAAATCATTATTTAGGTTTATTTTAGAGGAAGCCCTCCTAAACTTAGTTATTACTTATATGGAGGAGTTGAGTCACCAATGACTTGGCACCTTGAACACACTGGTTATCATTTAATCAGGATTAATGAATATTAGAGACTAATAATCCAAAATACTGGCAAAGAGCCTAGAGCTCCAAAAACCCAGGTTCCAAATGTTCCCTTTTCAGTATAATGCAAAACCTTAAATGCATAATACAAAAATCCTATCTCATTCCTGAACTTCCATGTTTGTTTTCAAATGAGATGAAGTGAGAATCTTACTCACGTTTCTTGACATTCATAAATTCACTGGACTTCCCTTTAATTCTAAGTGAAGACAACTTACTTCATTTGCTCAGAAAATAATCTCAGGCCATGAATGTTAAAACAATTCCAAAATGGGCATTTTATTCAATTCAGCAACCATTTGACGTAGCTCCTCTTGAACTCATAGACAACATACAAGGCAAAGAAATAAAGATGCCCCAAAATGAAAATATCACAGCTCCTGCCCTCAAGGAACTCATGCACTTAAGTGCTTTATTATAATGACTAAACGTTAAATCATGCTAATTCTCTCACTCAGATAATTCTCATTTCTAAAAGAGCTATTTTTTGTGTATCTAGCTTAAAAATTAAGCCACACTAATGTCTATTTTAAATTGTTAATTTCCACAAATAGCATATCTTGAGATTCCTATTTGAAGTAAACACAGGAGAAGAATCATTAGCTTTTTTTCTGTAGTTTTCATTAACTTATGAAAGTGTGTTACCAAACAACCAAAACAGGAGTGAAGGAAAAGTAATAGCCAAATAGGATGTTGTTTTGTTCTGTTTTCAAACATAGTGGATAGGAAAAATTGGCTGTGAAAATATGCCCTTGCAAGTCCTATCAATAAGTAAAACAAGGACATCAAGAAGATCATTTCACAAGGGTAATTGTTCTGAAGCTCTGAAACAAGATGATGTGATAGAGCTTGGCGTGAGAACCATTCTTTAGAATCAGCAGTCAAGGAAGTTCTCTCCGAGGGAAAGTCATTTGAGCTGGGACTTAAATAAAAAGAAAAAGCCAACCGTGCAAAAAATCTGGGAAGAGCATTCATTCCACCAGGGAGAAGAGCTGGTGGAAGACAGTAGGGCTCAGAATGGCTGGACAGGAAGGAAGACGACAGGGAGGGAGGGAAGCAGGAAAACGAAGGTGTTTAAGTTGGAAATAATGCTAGACCTTGCTGGCCAGTCAGGAGACCGAATATTTTTTTTTCCTAATTGGAATTAGAAGTCACTGGAGATTCTAAACAGGGAAATATAAGCCATCATTCACATTGCATGAGGAAAAGAGGAGGAATCAGAAATAAAATAGGAGACAATAGCAGCTGACCAAGGAAACATGATAACTGGGATAGGATAAAACCGTGAAGGTGGAAGAGAGGGAATTGGATTTGGCATCTATCTGGAGGTAGAACCAACAGGAATGTCTGGTGCCTTGGTATGGGCAGATAGAAAGAAAGGCGCCAAAGGCTGGCTCCTGCCTTGAGACCCTGCAAAAGGGTAATGCTGAATGGAGAACTATGAGAGAAACTGGGTAGAAAAGGGAGAATCAAAAGATCTGGGCAGGGCAGGTTACATGTGAAATGCCTCCGAGACACCCTCATGAAAATTATCAACTGGGCTTCATGTGAGATCACTTGATCTACTTTGAGTAATATTGGCAAGGAAAGCCTCCTTGAGCTTTTGCTTAGACCTGGAGGATTAGAAAGCAGCTGTTGAAAGGGAGCGTAATGGAAATGAAATCAAACTTCTGGTAGAAGGAATGGCAAGTGCAAAGGTACTGGGGAAGGAAAGGACATATCATGCTCCAAGAAGTGAAAGAAAGCAAGAGTGCCTGGGGCATGTAGACCCAAGAGAAGGCTGGTGTCCCATGAATGTGAGATGTGTGGCTGGGAAGAGGCCCTAGCGCCTTTCATAGGCCCTGGCTGACATTTGGATTCCAATAAGCTCTTTACACCCTGGGAATGCCTACTAAAGATATATTGTAGTAAAACAATATAAAAGATATATTATAGCAAAATACACTCTCTAATAAAATATTATTCTCAAAGAATGTACGGTAAAGAACTCTCAAAGGATGGCACATGACTTTCGAAATTCAGCAATATCAAAGGGAAGCTTTATCAGTGCTTGAGAAGACAATAAGAGACACTGATCTGGCTAAATTAACATATAGGGGAATGTGTTGGAAGGCTTAGTGGTAGATCACAGTTTAGAAGGAAACTCTAGATCCAGGAGAGGCAGGAATTAATCCAGCCCTGGTGAGCCTGAGAACAAGACTTAACAATATATTTAAGGTCACCACTCTTGCAATAAATTAGCTCCCCATCATTTTTCTGTCCTCTTATTTCCCTCCTCAAAACTCCAAGTCCCAAGGAAGAGAGCTCAATGGTTTTGGCCATGAATCCATCTCCTGGATAGGCAAGGCAGGGACCCTTGACCAAGAGCACCACAAGGCCACACACCATGAGAGGCAGATGCTTCTTCAGAGGGAATTCAGAGTTCTAGCACCAGAATAAAGGGAGAACAGATGCTGTGTGGCCCCAACATGATGTCTACTCTAAGTACCAATGGCCCATGCTTTTCTCCGCAAGGGATAATATTTTCTTAAGAACCTGATAAAGCACTGAACATTTCAGGAAGGGGAGTACTTACTTTAAATGTATTGGCCTCCTACTGAAGTTCAAATGTCAGAATCATTTCGATTCTCTGATAACCTTAATTTATGTTTAGAAAGTTCAGTAAAAGATGAGATCTTCTGTGTTCTCATAGGTCAACAAATTAAATTCCAGCGGCACATCCTACAGCTGATGGTTAAAATTTCTTTCCCACTGAGCCTATAAAGTAGTAAGTTCATTTTGTATAAAATGATGATGTTGATCCCAATGGAATGGAAGGCCGAGAAGATGCCATGTCAGCCTTGAGACTATGACCAGATGAATTAATCAGCACAAAGTCCCTGTAAGTTGTTAAATAGCAGATTTAAAGACTCTCGCTCAATGATGATAGGGCAGTTCATCAAATCCAGAATGATCTTAGCTCACCATTATTAACTGCAATTTTATGAACTAGGAGTGAAGCAATCTGTAGAGACCGGGAACCAGCCCCTCCTGTCTCAACAGGAAGAAGAAAATTGCAGATAACTAGAAATTTCAAGAGATTTATACCTTTCAATAGAGATTTTCAGTAGAATCATTCATTTTCCTGTATGTCACAACAGCTGTTGATGTGCTACACTTAATCAACATTATTATAAAGAGCAGTCTTAGACTGAGGGGAAAAACTTCTTTTATGTTCTATGCCTCAGGAATAAGGACATTCCATTTCTTGTAAATTCTACAAAGAGACACTTTACTTTTATATGATTATGGCCCATTTCTTTCAGCGTAGGAACCGCACTTAGAGGGAATATACTCTCTAATAAAATGCACCTAACGCTAGGTGTTCACCAGACCATTAGTAAAAGAAAGAAAGAAGGGATCGTGAATAGAGCAAATGAAGACATCACTCTACGGGCATAAATCATTTCAACCATTTTAGCCATTATTTACGCCTGTCGAGAAGTAAATGTGCAGCAGAGACAAAAAGCAAGGGCAAGGACAGTAGTTCCGCCAGTGTATGACTTCAAGAAAAGTAGAGGGGACAACTCATAGAGGTGTAGTATCAAATACGACATCAGGCAATTCTTCACCTTGAGCTGCATTTCCACACCAACGTGGGTCTGAAATGAAATAGCTGCATTGCGCAAAGTAAGAAAGGTGCCTCGTGATTTCTAATCACAGACGACAGACAGCAGGAGAAGAAAGCATTGTAGCTCCTCTTTCACTTGCCAAATTTATTTTCTTTTGTATTTAGAAAATTCCCCTTTAGATAAGGAATCATATTTCTTCTGGAGTTAGCAAAAGACATGTGTTGATACTGAAACATATTGAATACCAATTTCATAAAAATATAAAATGTCTATATAAATAAATCTTCCGGAGAATGAAGACTATATCAGAAGTCTATATTCAGACCACAGATTAATAAAAGGCATTCCATTCTTCACACGTGTCTTAAAGCTAATTTATTAAACCAATATGTGCAAATCCAGATTGATAAGAAAAACCATTGCTACTCTAAAAGAAGCATTTGTTTTACAAAATGAGATAAAATTAAGTAAACCAAATCAACGAATGTTTTCATTTCCTACAAGACACCAACTTCCACAAGTAATATACAACGATTCCCGTGCTCAAGGAACTTACAATTCAGTTGGGGAAATAAAATACCAACAACACATCCTGTTTACCATGGGATTCAGAAAAACACAAGCTCTTCCGCTGTATTTGAAATATAGTAGAATGTGCAAAAGCAATTTGGATGGAATTTTTCAGTATAAACTCTCACACACACCAAACCGTATGAATACACCCAATTCCTTAGATGCAGATTTATCTTAAAATTAAAACAGAATATTTTTGTTTGTTTTGTTTTTGATGAACTTAGCAGGTTTGGGCTAAAACAACCATAAGGAGGAGTGCCTTGAAACAGCAGGATTAATTTAAAAATATTAACTTAGATTTCTTACATATGTCTCTTAGAAGAAAAGACTTTTTTGTGTAAATATTCTTTATTGCCCTTTTTTCTTTAAAAAAGGGAAAACAACTGATATCCTCTTTTAAAATGAGGATGAGCTACAGCATAAACAGATAGAGATACTTGATAGATAGTAAGTAGTTCACGTTTCCAAGGGAAATTCCTAAGTGAATTATTTGTTTAGTAATCAAAGAAGAGGGAAAATTACACTAAGGACTTTTTTTACTTTTTTAAAAAAATAACAGCATAACTTGGACACATGGTGTGTTTTTAGGGCATGAATACATTGGAGTATTCAAATTCAGCATATTGTTAAACCTCTAAATTCTGTAGGCCATTAATTAAAAAGCAACTCTCTGGCCTCTGAATTCTAGGACAAATGCTGGAGTATGAGTTGTTTTTTTTTTTTTTTATTTTAATATGTATCTATAATTCTTTTTTTTTTTATTGGGGGAAAACTACAAAGCATTTACAGTACCATGTTTACAGTCACAATTTGTAGTGAGCTGATTTCCCAAAATATATTACCACTCAAGTTGACTTATCTTGTTACATTCAAAAACCTACTCTGTCAAA
>CAUYRT010058293.1:0-15635 GCA_963574885.1 Lepilemur ruficaudatus | reverse complement strand
TCCTGGGCTCAAGCGATCCTCCTACCTCAGCCTCCCGAGTAGCTGGGACTACAGGCATGCGCCACCATGCCCAGCTAATTTTTTCTATATATTTTTAGTTGGCCAATTAATTTCTTTGTATTTTTAGTAGAGACGGGGTCTCACTCTTGCTCAGGCTAGTCTCGAACTCCTGACCTTGAGCGATCCACCCGCCTCGGCCTCCTAGAGTGCTAGGATTACAGGCGTGAGCCACCGCGCCCGGCCTGAGTGCTTATTTTTAAAGCATGTTTCTTATAAGTAACTACACACACACATACACGGTTTTCTTGGCATTTTTCTTGCTTAATAAATAAAAGGAAAGACTTCTTGGAGGAAGCCCACTACTGAGTTTTAAAATGATCTAGGTAGCTTCCTGTCACCCACTTACTGCCCTGTAATCGCAGCCGCCATGCTGAGTCTTCCACTCTGGGAAGTGTAGACAGGAGAGGAAGGGCTGGGGAGGAAAGTGAGGATGGGAAGGGAAAGGAAGACAGAAGAGAAGGTGCCATTATTTTTCAGATTGTTTTTCCTCTACTCTCTCCCCTTTCCTTCTGCAACTCCAGTTACTTCTGTTTGGCCTTCTTATAAATCTATTATGTTGCTCACCCTCTTCATTATTTTTCCATCTTTTTGTCTTCTCATGCTTCTTTTGGATATATTTTTCCGACCTGTTTTCTAGTTCACTCATTTTCTCTTCGGTTGTGTGTTATTTATTATTAAACCCATCCATTGAGTTCTTAATTTCATTACTGCATTTTCAGTTCTTTCCAAAGCCATGCCATCTTGCAAAGCACAGAGTTTCTTGTTTTACTTTAGGCTTTTCTTGATACTAGTTTTCACTTATTTCACCTGAGGGAGATTCATAGCAATAGCCTTAAACAAATATAATACTTAGCAGACAAATATTTCTGCATCTCAATTCTTAAGAAAAAAGACATTAAAAGAAGTAAAAGGATTTAAGCTTTTCTGTTTAGTGAATTAATATTTTGTTAGTCCTCTGTAGATATCATGTAATTTTCTCTTCCAGAGTAGACAGATAGTAATTGCTTTGTTTATCTAAAATTTCACTTTCTAACCTTTTAAAGAAATGCTTCTACTCTGAGTCCTCCTTCAGCCTGGAGGCCTGAAAATTCAAGCAGATTCGGATTCTCTGGCATCAATGAGCTATCTAAAAGTGTGTGTTTGGCTGGGCGCGGTGGCTCACGCCTGTAATCCTAGCACTTTGGGAGGCCGAGGCAGGCAGATTGCTCAAGGTCAGGAGTTCGAAACCAGCCTGAGCAAGAACAAGACCCCGTCTCTACTATAAATAGAAAGAAATTAATTGGCCAACTAAAAATATATAGAAAAAATTAGCCAGGCATGGTGGCGCATGCCTGTAGTCCCAGCTACCCAGGAGGCAGAGGCAGGAGGATCGCTTGAGCCCAGGAGTTTGAGGTTGCTGTGAGCTAGGCTGATGCCACGGCACTCTAGCCCGGGCAACAGAGTGAGACTCTGTCTCAAAAAAAAATAAAAAAATAAAAGTGTGTGTCTGACTGAAGCTGTGCCCAGCAAAGTTCTCTGGGATTTTTAAATTTTGGATTGGACAGACTTGATTCCAAGTTTCCTTTGATAATAGATAATAAGGGTTCTGGCACTGATGGATGGAAATGCACCCCAGCCTGGGAAGAAGCCGGTTCATACTGATGCAAATGAATCCAGTCAACAGAAACAGAGTAACCAGAGGACTCCCAGTCAATCGTTTGGATATCTGAGTCAATAAATTTCCTTCTTTGCCTGAATTGGATTTTTGTCAGACACAGCCAAAATGGTTCTGATTAAAGCCTTCTCTTTTTTTTCCCTGAGGACTGAAAGTTACAGGGTGGAAGTTACAGTTTGAATCACTATTCCTTAATCCAAAAGTATTTACACATTTCAAAGGTCTTTCTAAATTGCACATCTGTTACTTTAATAGAAGCAGCTTGGTGTATTGGAAAGAATATCAGTGAGGAGGTTTGGAGGCCTAGGCAATTACTTTTCCTTTCTAAATTTCTGATTTCTCACCTATAAAATGGAGTGAATATTTTTCTATCATACAATGTGTGACAAGGATAATTCAATTAATGCAACTGAAGAAATTCTGGGAAGTACTAGATCCTGAAAGGAAAAGAAAGCAAGTATTGTCACAATTTGCTTGAAGAGAAAACTCAGCTTTAGAGAATTCAGTAAATCTAATGTTGACAGGGCTATGCACGTTGTCAGCACCTGCTTCAATGGCACATAATGGGCTTCTCTGTGGATTTCCTAAGCTTTAGTTGGCACTCAGCTTCTGTAAATAGGAGCAGAGGGGGAGTGACAGGGGAGTTAACATCCCTTGGGGCAACTGTCAGGCCATGAGGATGTGAGCAGGTGCAAAAGTGCTCCATCTCCTAATGACATAAATTGGAGACATGTTCTACATGGCTTCTCAGAGGGTACCTGTCGGGATCTGAACCCCAGCTGCCCTAAGTGGAACCAGCTAGATAAGGCACACTTTACTGCCTCTCCCCTTCCCTGTGTCATTCTTCCTACTCCCCTACTTCTGTGTCCTCAGATCTTCTCCCAAATAAACTTGCACTCAGGATGACATTTTCTCAGCCTCTGCATTCAGGGGACTCCAGAGTAAGGCATAACAATAAATGTTTAATCACCTGAATCAGCAAAAAGAAAAAGCATAGAAAATACTTACATTTATCATCCCTGAGAACTCTTTGGTCCTAAAAATATGACTTGAACCCCCAGGAAACTTAGGATTTTATTTTGATAAACTCTGAATTACATTAAACCACAATAATTAAAAATTTCTATTTCATTTTGAAATGAAGAGTGATATACACAAATATATACATAAACATAAACCCACACACACATGCTTACACAGTCTGAGGGAAGTGTTTCTAGATCATTCTTGTTTGTGGTGTTAGTTTTCTGGTCCTAGTGAGGAAAAAGTAAAAAGTCTTTGTTCACTTCAGATAGTTATAAATTAACCCAATAAACAGATAGCCCAAGAAATGAACTATTTTTATAAGTGTGTTAGAAGTCCGTTAGAAGATATTTCTAATTTGTATTAATAGGCAGTTAAATAGCATTAAACTGAAGTATGCTAGAATTAAACATAGGAGATACATATCTTACTTTAAAGAAGTCAGCTCTCTTTCCATTAAGCCCCCATCTATCCACTGCCTCCTCTCACCATCTTGCTATAGAATTTACTACCAAGTATTTCAGGAAATTGAATCGATTTTGACCTTCATTTGGGATGATGCTGCTATAATGTAACTCTGATTGTGCTGTCAAAGAAAATAATGTATTTTCCAAGAGAAAAATAATTATGTGTAGAACAAACACAATTATCATTGTTAGTGTGCAAAGGTATTCTTTCAAATTATTCATGAATGATTCTCCCCTTAGATCTCCTTTACCTCTTTGGCTTTTTCTCCTTTCAAGTAGCTAGGCAGATCCATGGGAAAATGTAGAGCAAAACTTGAAGGAAAAAAGGTCTCTTCCTGACTTTTGCTCCTTTGAGGAAGATATTGTAAGTCTATTTATAAAGAAAGTGACATTTCCAATTTTTATTAAACAATAACATACAGTGAAATACTATTAAGCATATTTATAATAGAATTAAACATAGGAGGTCCAGCTCTCGTTTTAAAGAAGTCAACTTTTTTTTCACTAAGTCCCAAACTAAATGTACCATATCCACTTTCCCTTTTTAGAAAAATAAAAGTTACTCATAATATTGATGAAAGATGTAGGAGAAAGTGCTGTATTAGAAAGAACAATCCTCCTACACCAAATACCACGGAGGAAGGATTCCCTGGGCATCGAGGAGAGAGAAGAGTCAGAGAGCAAGTTACGAGAGTGTGGATGTCAGTAGTTTAGGGTGAAAGGTCCTTCATCTTGCTTGCATGACTCTAGCCCCAGAGAGGCAGAAAAACCAAACCAAACCCTGATGGCTTGTGGGGGTCCAAAAGGAGAAAACACATGTGCTTTCTTTTCTATAGTTAAAACTCTGATCATTGGCAAGACCCCCAAAAGCTGAAATGGCTAAGCGGCTTATCTAGGCACACGGGGCCTTAAAACAGACTAGCTAGGATTTCCACACTCTGTGGCAAAAAAGTCAGTATTATACTTTCTTTTCACCTAACAGGAACACGGAAGTAATGGAGAGAAGTGCTAGACCTGATGAGATGTTGTTGATGGGACTCAGGCAAGGCTAGTGCAATATGCGGGGACCAGTGACTGAGCCCAGGAGGGATACTGGACGTCTCTGTGATTCTGGCGTCTAGCTAACAGCAAGGCCAGATGCTTCCCCTCTCCCCCCGAGTACCTTGGCTCTATGTAAGCAGCCTGGGGTTGATACACAACTCAGCGGAAAAATGGATTGACTGAGACAAAGTTTTCACTTCACTGGGTAGGACACAAAGTATAAATTATGTTTAATTATAGAGAATAAAGGATTTTTTTGGTTTACTTGAATGTACTTGAGTACATGAGGTACCCACTAATCATAATTTTGTTTTTAACAGTAATTTTCTTTGTTAAATACCATATTTCTTCTAGGTTAAAAAAATGCAAAACAAACTGCTTACAAAGAGCATTAATGTGACTTTTCATTCTATTTAACCGTTGTTAAACCGGAAAAAAAAAATCAACAATTTTGAAGGTTTAAAAGAAACTGAAGTCTGCTTACTTTTCTTTGACTTTGCTTCCTCTGCGCTGTAACAATAGAAGTTCTGTCTCTGTACACTTAGGCCTCAAACTCACTTATTATCTCTGTATTACTAAAAGCTTTTGGTTTGATTCTTGAGTGTCACGATGCGGCAAGATGGATGCCTTTTTGCTTGACTCTCCTATAGCATTTGACAGCCTCCTACTCAGAAAGCATTGGCAGCCTGGCTCGGTAGTTATTGTGCTCTGCAGTAACTGCAACACAAAGGGAATTATTACAAGGAAATATTCGTACAACAGGAAGGGAAAAATGAAACAGATTTCAGCACAACATGAATTGAATTACTTCAGACAATGAATATCTTCATTTTAAGGTTATGTAATTAAGATCCTTCTCATCTAAATTCTTTTAAATGTTCTTTAAAGAAGTGAATTTTCTTTTCATTAAGAAAATTAGAATAATCTTTCTACTCCCACTTCTCTGTATGTATAACTACTACTTAAATTATGTTAATTATGCCTAAGAAATGTCAGCCCTGATTTATCCCCATATGGTGCACCCCTCCCACCTCCATTTCTACCCATACATTCACTTCTTAAATTGCTTTTTCAGGTTCTCTAATGCAAAGCAGTTGCATCAAAGTCCACAATTAATGGCTTCTGTGTATCCACGCCCTTTGCAAAGTGACCTTGCAGATTCCTCCATCAAAATGTAAGTCTGTTTTCTTACTTCCTGAATCTGGGCTAGCCTCATGACTGCTCTGGCCAACAGAAAGTGGCAGAGTGCTAGGGTGCCACTTCTGAGCTCAGGCTTCAGGCAGTCATGCATGCTTCTGTTTTTTCTCTTGAAACCATGCCACCACCATGCCACTGCCACCTGAGTAAGCCAGGGCCAACCTGTGGTGGATGAGAGACCAAGTGGAGGAGGGCCCCATGATCTCTCTGGAAGCCAGCAAATATGTGAGACAGTCCAGCAAGACCAGCAGAACTGCCTATTTGACCAACAACTAACTCAGATGCATGAGTGAGACTAGTAAGAATGCAAAAGCTACCAAGCTGACTCCTAATAAGTGCTTTTGTTTTAAGCCACAGGGTTTTGGGGGTTGTTTGTTATGTAGCAGTGCTAACTGATGCAGCTAGTAATTAGTTATTTTCTTCAAACATTTCATTTTACCTTGGTATTTCTTAAAGGTCCTTTAGTATTTGGACATAGATTTATAACTCATGTAATACTTTTTAACATTGCATTGAGATTTTTCCGTGAATTGGGTGTTTGGGGTATTTCTTTCAATATATATTTATACCTTCTTTATATGGCATCTATATTAGCTTAGGCTGCCATAACAAAATACTATAGGATATTTGGGTGGTTACAGGGTGATTAAATGAAAGAAACTTATATCTCAGAGTTCTGGACTTTGGGAAGTAGAAGATAAAAATGTGGACTTTGGTTCCTGGTGAGGGCTCTCCTCTTGGCTTGCTGACATCTGCCTTCTTACTGTGTTCTCCTCACATGGTATACACACACACACACACACACACACAGATATATATATATAAAATATATATATATATATATATATGGAGAGAGAGAGAGAGAGAGAGAGAGAGAGAGAGAGAGAGAAAGGGAGAAAGAGAAAGCTCTGATGTCTCTTCTAATAAGGACACTAATTATACCAGATTGGGATTCCATTTAACCTTAATTACTTCCTTATTCTGAACACAGTCACATTGAGGGTTAGAGATTCAATATATGAATTTTGGGGGACACAGGTCAGTCCATAACAACATCTAAAGAGATCATATGGTTCAATTCCTGAGTACGATATATCTACATTTAGATTTTCCTAAAAAAGAGGATCAGAAACCTTATTTAAAATATTCCTGGGACTGGTTCAACAATCATCCTGGTAATAATTTACTTCTTTTAGAGACAGTAGGTGCTTACTTATGTCTACTTATAAATTTTCAATTTATTGAACACTTTCAATTCAATTTAACACTTATACTCTCTTCTGTACAGTTAGAGAATGAATGATTGGGTCATTATCAAAATTGCGTTACTTGAAGGCAGAATGGTCGTATCGTTACTTCCTCTCCTCATTGTGCTTATTGATATAATTTATGGTTATGATTTTCAGGACTATATCTAAAACCATCAGTACTACCAGTTAGGGTCTGGAGGTTGTTTCTTTTAGACAGCATTTTGAAAGTTTCGTAAATTGGTTAGCTGATTACATAAAGCACACTGTTCCCATGGCACCCAAAAGATAATATTGAGAGCTGTATAAACATCTTCTTCCATGGGAGGAAAATGCAAATAAAAGGAATTTCTTTTAAGTTAACCAAAAATATATTACTTTTTAGTTGATATAACTGTTTATATTAGTATAAATGCTGATCTGTCTTACTTATCTTTGTACATGGCTTTCATCACTTTTTTCAGAGTACATTGTACTGATCTCTGCCAGTTTACTTTTCTGCCATTATTGAATTAATTTCATTGATTTATTTATTCTATGAATTAATAATTAGTAATATTCTACAATATATTAGGTACTGAGTTCTGAGGAACTGGATCTAGGTAACCAACTAGCACTGCTCCTAGGAATCTTACGATCTAGTGGAGAAGATGAAAATAGATAAATGAATATGAAATACATAGTCTAGTACTACAATGTGTTATGAAAAAACTAAATCAAGATAAGTGGACAGAGCGTGGAGGGTACTATTGTAGATAAAAGGGTCAGGGATAGTGTCTCTGAGAATATGAGATTTGAGCAGAGATCTCACTGCAGTAAGGGAACAAAGCACACATATCTCTGGTGGAAGAAAATTACAGGCAGAACAAACAGCAAATGCCAGGGCCTGAAATAGTAACAACTTTGCTTTAAAACTTATAGCTCAAGTAGTATTTCTCATTCCTTTAATCATTTTGCTTATGTTTTTTGTTTTGTTTTAAGGTGAGATTTCAAAATGTAGCAAGGGAAAGTTTTATATAAAGAGACTGAAGAATGTTCTCCCTGGATATTTCTCAGATTAGGTTGCTTAAGTATTTGAAAGAATTTGTCTGGCGTTTCCAGGCCCATCACATTGTCTCAGAGGTGATGTTAAATTGGGATTTGTAGGTCTACAGGTCATTCTCTGCTCTTCTGCCTATCATTAAGTCATTAAAAGTATTTATTGACACCTAAGATATTTCAGGCACTGTTTAAAAAGCTGAGGATTACTTAATTGACAGGTAAATCATGGTCCCTGCTACTAGAAAATTGTTCATTCCTTCTAGAGATCAGCTGTCATAATGGTAAAGACATAAGTTCTGCAGTCAGACTACCAGCATTTATAGTCTGCCATTTACTACATTTAGATGTTATATAATTTATGCTTGTTTATATTTCAGTTTTCCAGTTTGCAAAATGGGGATTCATTCATTCCACAAATATTTATGGGTACATTACTAGGTGCCAGACACTGTTACAGGTGCTTTGGGAAACAATAGTCAACAAAACAGACAAAATTAAAATTATATCTAATGGGAATGTTTTAAGACTCACATATGATGATATATATAGTTCCCAGTGCACAGGAACTACTAAGAAATGTTAAACACAGATTTCTCACATTGGCAGAACCAGTGCTGGTAAATATAAAGCCCTAATAAAGGGTGGTTGAATTATATTGAGTTAGTTTATGGAGCAGGAAGCAACCTGTGTTACACATTGAAAACGCAAAGATGTTGATAAAGTTATGGATAATTAAGTCAAAATAGATTAATGAAGAAAAATGAAAATGTCTGGATATCTGAGGTTTATTCGTAACTCTTGAGGTTGACATTGAGCGGTGGCCATGCCACTCCTCTGTAGCTCTGTGACAAAAACCACAAGCTGCCTTCCCAGTATTCATTCTCCACTTTCCTTTTTCATTCTCAATTTTGTGTCTGTTATCATGCTCTGTCTAAATCAATAGGATTACACACCTCAGCACTCACTGCAATCAGTATGGCCCATGAAATGAAATTAGAATTTACTGGATGAAAGGTCTAAGAACACTCTTTAAAAGAGGGAGGAATTCACCTTGCACATGACTTTTACCCTTCAGTTTTCACCCTTTCCTTTCTCTAGAATATGAAAACAATGCTGGCTGTGAAGTAGACATGTACGATAATGAGGTACCCCTACAAGCAAAAGCAAACATCAGGATGGTGAAATGGAAATCTAGAATGAGCCTTGCTTCCCAGTGGCATTGTAGAATTGCCAAATTAGCCCTAGATTTCCTATTCGGAACCTCTTTTATGTATGCAAATGTACTCAAATTTATTTAAGCCACTGGTACATTTTTGGGGGAGTGAGGGATAGTTTCTGTTATTCATAGCTGAATGCATCCCTTAACCAAAATAAAGTTTCTAGATGCCACTGTCTGCCAGAATGTCTACATGGACCATGAGTAGTGACTTTTGCATTTTTAGATGTTAAGGTTGTTCATATTACAAACCCTACTTTACCAACCAATAAAATGTGTGGCTGCTTCTGCCTCATGGTTCAGTCTTGTTACTCCTTATAGACTTTTTCCCCTGTCAATTTCATGTACCTCATCCTAAATTAACTTGAACTCACAGGTTTAAGCTGAATATGAGGAGGGTGGCCAAACTTTGTGTAAAACGTGGAAAAGCCTTCCTCCTGAGGACTGTTCAGTGCGTTGATGGGTGCTCAGTGAGAGCTCCAGGAATGCATGTTGTCCAGGTTGCTGATGTCATTCACATCAAAAACAACTTTCTGATGCTGTTTTAGTGGCATCTAAGTGTCATTTAAACATAGAATGATGACTTTTTCACATCTGTGCTTTGCCCATTTGGAAGAGTCTGAGTTATAAAAACAGAGAATCAGCTGCCCTTTCCATAAATGGGTGAAAGCTTTCATCTTTTACTAGTTACAAGAGAACCTAGGTTCATGACTTTTTTATTCACACATTTCTGTTAGTTATTAAAAAATTTGATCTTTTTATCTATAGCTGCATGAAAAATTTCTTTTAGTTGGTTTTCTTCGAAGGTTTTTCTCTCCCCACCTCTTTCTCTGTCTCTCACTCCTAAAATGTAACTTGATATGTGCACATGGGCAAAATCTATTTTTACATACATTTGGTTGGAAATAAAATGTTAAGGGGGAAAGCTAGATAACATATGCAAAGCTATATTTTAAATTTGGGCTCAACTAAAGCATCATAGATCAGGAATACACCACTTCAATTAAATTGGCTTTTTGTCTATAGGTACCATAATAAATTACCCATCACCCCCAGAAAGATTTGTCAGAAATCAGAAATCATGCATCAGTATTTCCTCCAACTGCTCTCAGCTCTCTTGCCTCGGTGTGCTAGCCAGCTATTTCCCTTTGGCTTCTATACCAGAGCTGCAGCCTTTATTCATTTCTTATCACTTGCAGGGCTGAAGTCAGCACTTTCCTGGTGTGGGGAGCTCAGGATTCCTTCCAAGGAGTTGGGGAAAAACTAAAATAGTTATGGGCAGAGAATCAGTGCACACCACATTTCTCCAGGTCGGCTGACAAATTGTCCACAAGTCCCAAAATTTCCCTTTGCGCTAATCAGTAAGTTTTCTTTCAGAGCTGAATACATGTGTACACTGTGAATGTTTGGCTTATTCTATCCTAATTATATATGGCTGTCCATTTAAGTAGTGTGATATACTGGAAATAGCATGGTTTTGGAGACAAAAGACTCTAACTCCTGCCAGTGCTTAACAAATGTGACTTCAGACAAATAGCATAATCTATTCTTCATCTGTGGAAGGGAGTTAACGAGGCCCGCCCTATCTATCTTATAGGATTGTTGTGAGCATCACAATAAGATAATATATGGTATGATTTATATACTCCAAGGCACTCTGAACACATAAAATCTCTCCACTGTACCAGAACTTACCAATTCTCTTCATAGGCATGCCTCATGAATTGGTAGTAATTTTACTTGCATACCAAGTCCCTATAAATACCATCCATTCTTGGTCAGGCCAAAATAAATCTCTACCCAAAGCTTACTACCTGCAGTCATGAGGTTTGGTATAGTGATAAAGAATTAAACTACTAAGGTCAAATCCTGAGTTCTTTGCTCAGTAATTGTGGGATCTTGGTTATTTGTTCAACCTTCCCAAGCCTCAGTTACATAATCTATTAATAGAACTGGGATATTGATTATACCTACACTTAAGGTTGATTTAGGAATTATATGAGACAAGCCCTGTAAAGTTGTTTTTATGGTGGCTGACATGTAGTAAATAATGAATGTTAGCTATTATTAATCTTTATTACTGTAGGCACAAATAGATTATGTGATTCGGAGAAGATGGTGGCTAACATTTAATTTTTGTCCTGTATACAAAAATTACAAAAATAGCTGCAGTTTGAAGTAGGGCCAGAGGCCCTTCTGTAAGAGCTCATACCAGCACTGGCAGCTGGGCAGGGGTTTTTATTTTGTTTTGTTTACCTTTTTTGAGGTCATTATAATTTGAATTCGACCTCTTAACCTCTACCTTCTCAGTCCACATTTTGACAGAAATGAAGAGTGATCAATATTTTGTAGTACTGTAATTTCATTTTCTGCCAACATCTGACAGTTTACGTTTTTGATTTGTGCATTTATTTATATAAATACTCTTATAAAAGAGAAATAATAAAATTATATTCAATTATACATTTATTTAACTTTAATTTTGAGAACAGCATAAAAAGATATAAAATATATTCTGTTATGGAAAATCTTATATACATGATCATAGTACTCATGAATTTATGATTTGCATTGATGAAATTATTCTCTTTAAGCCTTTAGAGATATAATTAACAACACTGCTTCCTATAAGGCAAATAAAAATAGTTATTAGATTATAAAGTTCAGCATCTGTTAGGGTGGAATATCAGGTAAGAGGGACAAAAGAGAAATACTCTCATTTCATGGAACTCTATTTCTGTGGGGATTTCTGAATGTACCTGTTGAAAGCCTATGTTTTCTTCTTTTTCTCCTGATCTACTAACACAGAGGCTATGGAGGCCCTGGTGTGGATGGGCACAATGGAAAATTTAAGACCAAAGAGATTTGGAGAGGATGAGAGCTAATGAGGAAACAGATGTATTTCATTGATAGAATTGCTTCTGCATGAGCTTGGAATAGGTCACTTAGAGGACAGGGCTCCTATTTATATAACTAGATTTTGCTCTACTTATAAGCATATACCTTGCCAGGACGTCTAGTATATCAACATGTGCCACACACAGGACCCCCAAGGTAAGCCATTGAATTGTCTTCTGTTGATCAGTTAAGGACCGGGATAATTTATAAGAATGTAGCCACTGACTCTCCTATATTTTCAGCCTTTCCCTGTTAATTTTAATTTTATTTCCTTAAAATATGTCCAAGAAACTCTCTCATATATATGTAAGCAATGGCAAAGAAAAAATCCTCTTCCTCTGTGCTTCGGGGAATCACCTTTATTATTTTTGGCGTCCCCATTTCCTTATTTCCTACTCACTCAGTGATCTGGTTTCTCCCTCTGCTGTGCTCCCGCACACACACTCTAGTAAGGCTGCTCCCTCCAAAGTCTTTAGAGACCTTTAATATGGCAAATCCAATGGGTAATGCTCGGGTATCTTCACACTTAACTTTTCTGCAGCGTTTGACACTATTTGAAATTTGTCACAATTCTGTTTCTTTTATGGGGCTCTTTTTTTTCCATCTGCCTCTTAAATGTTAATATCCTTTGTGGTTAAATTTTTGGTCCTTTCTTCTCATTTTCTACGTGTAACTTGGGTGATCTAAAAGATATCCTTCTGCATGCCAATGACTCCTACAATGTCTCTGTCCTGGATTCCAAGCCCATGTTTCCTACTACTTGCTAAACTGCTCTCTCTGGATATCTAACAGCTAACTTAAATATAGTAGGTCTAAAATGAAAATCCTTTCCCCCTACATTTTAAAAAATATTGCTCAATAGTAATACTATTCATTCAGTAGCTCATTAAAATTCAGAATATGGCTTTTGAATTTGCCTGATACCAGCTGATCATCAGCTACTCCCTCCATTACCACCCATGTCCAGTTTTGATCTTCTCCCATTTGTCTGCGTAGGGGGTTCCCAAGACCACCCCCACCAAGTTCAATGATTCGCTAGGGGGACTTTAAGGACTCAGCATATAGTTGCAATCAAGAATAAGATTTATTACAGCTAAAGAATACAAGGCAAAGTCAGCAAAAGGAAAAGGTGCATGAAGTGAAGTCCAGAGGAAGCCAGGTGCAAGTTTCGAAGGGTCCTCTCCCTGTGGCGACACACAGAACACTCTTCATTTTTTCAGCATCAAATTATGACAACATATATGTGAAATGTCCACCAGGCAAACTCATTATAGACTCAGTGCCCGAGGTTTTTATTGGTGGCTGATCATACCCTCTGCCTTGCACATGCTAGAAGTCCAGATTCTCAGAAGGAAAGCAGGTATTCAGCATAAACGCATTGTTTGTATAAACTGTTTGGGCAGAGCCATTCTAGTAAGTTAGAGAATGCTGGGAATCCTTCTGAAATGCAAGTTCCCAGACACAAGCCAAAAGCTAACCTTGCAAGCAGGCCTTTCTGAGAATAGCAGTCTCAGGCCTGCTATGTAAATTCTCTTCTATACGTTATCGTTTGCATTGCATGTCTTTCTAAAAAACATATCAGTTCTCTCATTAAACTTCTTTTTTTTTTTGGTCTCCAGTAAGTAAACTACAAAGCCCAACTTCCCATTCAATGATATATCCCAAAGGTCTATAGCAGGGCCTAAGCTAGTACATGATAGGCACTCACTACATTTTATAATTGATTAGAAAAACATACAGAATCCCTTATAAATTGTCATGTCCTACATTTCCAATGTTATCTCTCATGCCTCCCCAAAGCATACTGTGTATTGTAGACGTTCCAAAGACTTCTCTTCCCACGTTTTCTCATTTTCCAGCTCTTTTCAATGAAAATTTCTTCTGTCTAGAGTACTCTTCCCTCCTGTAGCCACCTGGCAAAGTCGAGCCTCAACTGAAGAGCTAGCTCCTATTCTCTCATCCCTCATGAAGTACTCCATCCAGGCAGAGTTAGGTGTGCTGCCTGCACATGCATGATATGGCTCTCATTACTTTAGAAGACTTAAGAAAACATGCAGTGAGAATGGAGAGGTGTTTTTCTGTGCAAGGTCAATTGATGATTGAGACAGATTGTCACAGGGTGGTATTTATTTTTTTGCCTGGTGACCTCATTACAGTCCTGAATCAGACTTTTAGCCTTGTGTGCTCAGAAACCAGCCTCAGCCATGTCTCAGTTAATAAGACCGATTGGACAGAAAGATGCTAACTCACATTAAGAGACTGCACAGAAGGCTTTCTGTCAATTTGAAATGAGAAACATCTGTGAAGCTGACTTGACATCCATATTTGGTTGATAAATACCTTTGCTCTCTGTAGATAAGCTACGACAAAACCCAATTATCAGAGAGATGCTTGATGGACATAGAATCAGATCAAAGGGATTTTTATCCATTGTATAATTTCAATATTTTACGGCCTTAGACTCCAATAACTGGATAGAGCAATCTCAGCAGAGCAGATGATCCTGTAAACCTGATAAATACTTTTCCTCTGAGTAGTGTTTGGAGTATAACTACCAACCTTTGCCCCTTTTTCTCTATATATGATTTTCTCTAAATATTTAAATGGATGAACTACCCCTTTTCTAATCCACATATTCTTTCTGATTTTAATGTATTTAAATCAGATTATAGTCTAAATTTCACTGGCCTGAGGATCAGTCTATTTCTTTAAGCATAATTTGCAGATTTCTATTTTAATAGATTAAATATTGATTTCTGAGGGCAAAAATCAATTGTTTTTATTTCCTATTTTTTGAGATGAGGAGACTTTTGCATTGTAAATATTTGTTTATTTTACATATTTGATTTATCCAGATACCTGTAGTTTCCTAGAGGTTAGAGACTATAATTATTAATCCTGTGTCCTAATACCTCACCCAGAATTGGATCAAAGACAAATATGTTGCATAAGTGAATGTAAGTTAACAATTTTTTTGGTAATAAAGTGGTGTTTATTTTCATTAATATTTTAAATTATCTTTAAGTAGTGTTCTTTTGCAATCTGTAATGATTTTAACATTTTAGAAATTGTCATTTTGTGTGTGTGTGTTCTGCAATTCAGTTGCCTTTTCAGGAAGTGATATTCAATCAATTAATAATGCATTGAGACAGAGAAAAAAAGTTAAAAGCAAGGTTATTAGCTTATAATTCATTACATTAAAATATTCATATGTTGAAATTATACAATAACTTTGATAATAATATTTAGCTTATCAGTAATATAACTTTATTTATGAAATTTCTTAAGTTGGAAATAGCCAGACATGTGTGATACCAGTGGGCCCCTAACTTTGAATTATTTTGATTTAGCAAGGTTTCTGAAGACTGGGAACATTTTTTTTCTTGCAAAGGAGGCAGATCAATTATTCTAAACAAAAACCATTATGTTTATACATTTTAAATAGTTTATACATGACAGATTTATACCAGGATGTTCAGGTATTTAAGTCTATGTTTTACAGCCAGTTTATCTTGCAGTTTATACTTAGAGTTTGGCAGGTATTTCTGAGGTTTCCCATTTTTTTTGTTGTTTGTTTGCTTTGTTTTTTTCTTGAGATCTTCTTTTGTAGTCAGTTTAGCCATTTTACTGCAGGTACAATACAACAATGGGCTAAGAAGCATCATATGCAATAGACTGTCATCTGCCTTATCATCCACAAAGTAGTAGAGTAAGTAGAAATGGAAATGGCCAATTAAAACATCTACTAACTAAATTGGGGCATGATAAGAGAATGAATGGGTGGCTTGCAA
>CAUYRT010058291.1:0-35545 GCA_963574885.1 Lepilemur ruficaudatus | reverse complement strand
ATTTATTTATTTACATATATGTTTAGTTGGCCAATTAATTTCTTTATATTTATAGTAGAGACGGGGTCTCACTCTTGCTCAGGCTGGTCTCGAACTCCTGACCTTGAGCGATCCACCCACCTCGGCCTCCCAGAGTGCTAGGATTACAGGCGTGAGCCACCGCGCCCCGCCAATAATTAACTTTTAAAAAATAGATAAATTTAATTTTTATATTAGAAAATATATGCATATGGTTAAAACTCCAGAAGTAACTTTAGAAGGGGTATATCGTGCTAAATCTCTCTTCTTTCCCTGTCCCTTAGCCATAATCTCCCTCCCAGAAAAGACTTATGTTTATAGTTTCTTCAGAGATATTTTATGCATTTATGAGCAAATAAGTACATTTGTAGACCCTTTCTCCTTTTGTGTCAGATCTACACCTACTATTTTTTAACTTAGAAATTATCTCATATCTGTTATATAAAGAGTATCACTGTTTTTAAAAAGTACATAGTATACCATTTTCTAGATACTATTAATTTCAACAAACATTTAACTATTCAGTAACTAATGTACTTTTTGCCTTTATTCCACACAGGAGGTACTAAATACTTGTTTAATATAGTGAGATATATTTAGATAAAGATTTAGATAAGATTTCAATTTGATGATGTATTATTCTTTAAAATACTCTTGTGTAAGTGGCATGTTTCTTTTTTTTTTTTTAACCTTATGTACACCCCTTTTGACCATATAATCTATCTTTTAGGAATTTATCCTATAGAAATACTTGCTTATGTCTAGAATAATGACTATACAAGATTATTTATTGTAGCATATTATATGATAGCAAAAGGCTGAGTGTCTATCAGTAGGGAGGTGGTTAGGTAAATTATGGTACCTCTATATTATGGAGTAGTTTGTGTCCATAAAAGAATAAGGTAGCTCTGTGTGTCTCCAGGGAAATGAGAAAGGGAATGGGTTGTAAGGTATGAATGGAGGATGACTTACTTTTGTTCCTTGCAGATTTTGTACTTTATGTATAACTTCCGTGTTTTTAAAAAAACAACAACTTTCAAGCACCAGTTTTAAAAACATACACGACTTCACAGGCTCAACAATAATGTGTACTGGCTAGATTCAACTCAAGGGTCACCAGTTTGCTCTTGCTGTCTGATACCAATGAGAATCACAATCAGATTTTGTTGTTTTTGACAAGATGAATCTGAAGTTCATCTGTAATAAAAAATGCATAAGAAAAACTGTAAAATTCTTTAAGGAGAATAGGAGAAAGGGTTTGAAGAAATTTTGCCCTACCAGATATTAAAGTATACTATATGGTTCCAGTAAGTAAAACAGGGTCATTTTGTCAGATGGATATATCTATTGTATAGAACAGAGTTCATTAATAGATCCTTGGATATAAGCAAATTTAGCTTAACTAAAGGAATCCTTTCAAATCTTTAAGGAAATAACATTTTTCCATTGATTGTCTATTTGAAAATGAAAAAAATTAAAAATTGTCTACATGAAAATGAAAAGAATAAAACATCATACCAGAAACAAATTCTTTATTCCATATGGAATAAAGAACTAAATAAATACATTTTAAAAACTGGGGAAAAGATTATATGCTAGTGTTAAAAGAAAATAATGAATATTTTTTATTGAGATAGGAAAAGTTTTCCTAAGCGATACATAAAACCTAAAAGATAAAATTGTATAGATTTAACTGTATAAAAATCTTAAGCATATGTCCAATAAAAGACATTGTAAATGAGTCACACTGAAAGGTATTTACAGCATTATAGAGCAAAAGATTGATATATCAAAAGAGCTCTTGAATGAAATAATGTCATTCACAGCAACATGGGTGGAACTAGAGACCGTTATCCTAAGTGAAGTATCCCAGGAATGGAAAAACAAATACTGTTATGTTCTTGCTAATAAGTGGGAGCTAAATGATGCGTGTGCATAGGCAAAAAAAGACATAAAGGACATTGGAAACTAAGAAGGGGGGGCGTGTGGAAGAGGAGTGAGGGATAAAAACTTACCTGTTGGGTACGATGAACATTGTCCTGCTAACAGACACACTGAAAGCCCTGACTTCAGCGTTATAGAGTGTATCCATGTAACAAAAACTTTTGTGCCCCTTTAATATTTTGAAATAATAAAAAAAAGCTCTTACAAGTTAGTGGAAACAACTAATAATCTTGTAGAAAAATTTGCAAAGGATATCAGTGTATAACTTACACAAGGCAAAATATAAATGGCCCATAAACATGTGAAAAGATTCGAAGCCTCTTTGAAAATTAAATAAGAACAATTTAATTACAAGATAATGGGAGGTTTTGCCCATCAAATCAGCAAACTAGAAAATTGAGGGATACTGCTTGTCTACTTCTGTCCATCAAAATCCAGCAAAAACAATAAAAGTAAACAAAAATAGCAGAAAAACTTTATCTTCAGCGAAGCAATAGCTAACACCATAATACATAAACTAAATCAAATGAGAATTCTGGATCAAAACAAAGGAAAGTGATGGGCACCAACACATGCCTCCTCCAACTTGGGGAAGGAAATAAGTTTCCCTGAAAGTATTTTAGTTATGAAAAGCTAAGATAAGGTCTGTGATCTTTTGTTTAAGGGTTCCAGTTTTATGTTGATGGGATAAGAATAATGGGAATATTCCTATATAGATGCTGTTCAACATAGAAATCCCATACCCATCAACAGTCATTCCCCAGACCCACATGCCCCCAGCCTCTCGTAAGGACTAATTTACTGTCTGTCTCTGTAGACAAATTTCTGGACATTTCATAAAATGGAAGCATACCCATTATGCCTAGATCATTTTTAAGTTTTTTTGTAGAGGTCTCCCTATTGCCCAGGTTGGTCTTGAACTCCTGCCTCAAGCGATCCTCCCTCCTCAGCCTCCCAAAGAGCTAGGATTACAGGTGTAAGCCACTGAGCCCAGCCTAGATTTTTTTTTTTTAATTTCTTGTGTTGAAATCAGACTACATTTAATGTTTTTACATTTTAAACTTCTGTCTATAATGTGATCTCATGTTAGTAATTACTTCTCCTTATCCTATGTATAATAATGCTTGGAATGATCTTGGAATAAGTAGTTATTTCTAAATGATGAGATTTTGGGTGTGTTTTGTATTAGCTTTCCTCTTGAGTTTTCCTTTTCTCTAAATTGCTCAGAACTTTTTTTGTAATGAACATGTATTATATTCACACAAAGAAAGTCAGACTTCTAAAGACAGTTTCATAATATTCAGTAGTGGTGAGAATGTAGGGAAACATTCTCATCTCTATTGATTAGATTATAAAATTGAGTACAACCTTCTTTAGGGGACAATTTAGTGACATCTATCACTAACATAAATGCTGCTCATATACTGTGAATCAAAATTTCATTCCTGTGAATCAGCCCTAAAGAAATATTTATTCATGTGCACAGAGATACACAGAGTGTCGTTGCATCACCATTTATTATAGTAAAACAATAACTGAAATATCCAATAATGATGAATTGTGGTATAGGTTGCCTTTGAAGCCATTAGAATGAGGAAGACTTACAGTTTCCTACATGAAAAAATTCTAAGACAGAAAAATAAGTTACTTATTATGTATAGAGTAACTCCAAATGTATGTTTTAAAAAAATCCAACTATTAATAGTTATCCTAATAAACAAGAACACTTCTAGGATAGGGAAGAAGGGAAGGGGTGGGGATGGAGGAAGGACTTTTTTTCTCTCTCCATGTTTGTGAATGATTTGAATTTTTATAGAGAATGCATGCATTTGTTTTAACTTAAAATTTTTAAACATAATTCTGGTTCCCCTGTGGAAGGCAATCGTAGAGATGATAGCAGTTCTTAAGTAGAAAATTGCACGAAGAAGGCTATTTCACTTTTTCTCAACTATGAAGTGATCTTCTAATTTAAAAAAGGAGCTAATCATGAGGATTTTGTACTTTTTGTGGATCTTAGATGGCTTGTTCTTTTTATCAGAGTTGCTACAATTGTCCAGGCAAAGGAGGCTGAGATTCTGAAGTGCTTGAATGAGGACTGGAGAGAACATGAAGAGACTTTTACGTAGAGAAAGTGACTGGATTTAGTGAACATGTGACAGTTGTGGGGGAAAGTAGAATGAACGTAAAATTGAGATGGAGGATACAGTAAGAAGAGCAGATTTAAGTATGAGGATAATGAATTAAGTTGACTCTGCTGAGGACCTGTGGGAAATTCTCATTGACGCTTTTTAGCAGATGGTTTGAAAGTACAATCTGGTACCCTGAAAGTCTTTGGCATTTAGATGACATTAACATTTTAAATCAATGCTGTTGGTAATTGAGATGACCAGCGGAACCCTGAGGGCCACTAACATGTTAGCAAAGCAGCCCCAAAGCCAACTGAAAAAAGATGTGTTGCTGGGAGTTGTAGCTGGCATTCCGAGGGTGAAGATGAGGCGAGTGGTCAGTAGTGTCACGCTGCAGGGAGTGGAAGGAAAGTGAAACATTTAAATTTGTGCTACTGGAGACTTTGACGAGGATAGATTATGGTAGAGAGCCCTCTAGTGGAAGGGAGCATGGCATTTGAAGAACCGAAAAGAGCCTGATACAGCTGAAGCTTGGAAAGTGTGAAGGAGGCTAAGAAAGGCTTTTTCTTCCTTTGAATACAGTGTGGTTACTTCCTTATTGAAAAGAAATTAATCAGGGGTTAGTTTTAGTCTCTAAGTGTATGAGTGTTATATGTAAATTTTTCTTTTCTTCTGCTCTGTGGAGGAGCCTAGGCTTGTGAACAATGACATTCTCTTCTGCAGTGAGTAGTAGCAAGGATGTTAGGGAAGTTTTCTCCTGAGGAAAAGTATCAAGGCTGACATAAAAAGGAACTGCAGGGGTTTTTGAAACCACGCTCAGCTGAAGTTCCAAACCAGCCTCAGAAGGATGAGTTAAAGGAGCCTTACCCATCAACAGCTGCCAGGAGAAATCATTGTAAAATGTGTCGTTTTACATATTTAGTTTTTCACAGTGCCTCTTCTAGAAAAACTACCTGCTTTATTACTTTGTTTTCTGCATTTATTATATGAAAAGTGAGATTAAATTTATAGGGAAGAAGTTCTTTATTTCTTCTTCACACAAAAGATGAGATGGGAGAATATTCTATCAACATATTACCTTCCTCTCCCTTTGCATTATTAATAGTTGCACAGAGGAAATTGTGAAACAACGTATGTATAAGCAGTTAACATTGCTTATCTCAGAGAATTGGTAAGGGAAGGCAGAAATTTACTTCTCTTTGCAACTCTTTGTTTAACTGGGTTCCAATATTTATGAAACAACCAATGAAGTACTGTATGTAGTATTTAGGAGGGAAAGCCAAAAATTAAATTAATACAGGTTTACAGAAATGTTAAAATAATATAAAGGTAGAAATGTTGGAAGAGTCTACTATTCTAAATCCATGTTGTGTATCTTCGGTATACATAAACTTTTGTTACTATATAAAGCAGAATGTAGATTAAATATCATATTAATAGAGTCATTAAAATACATACTTTTTCATTTATATCATGGGCGTCTTTCCAGATTGATACATATCCATTTACTTTATTTTTTTGAAACTACATAGTATTTTAAAAACATTTTTGGGGAAACTTTTTAAAATTTAAATATGTACACAGAAAAGTGTCCAGCTTAATGACTTTTAAAAACTGAAGACACCGTATAACCACACCCCAGATCAAGATAAGAGCAATGCTGGTCACCACAGAAATCTTACTATTAATACCTCCCAGTCATTATGCTTTTCCCTGCTACATGGGTGACCACTATTCTGATTTCCTTCTGTATTACAGTAGTTGTGTCTGTTTTTTTAACTTTATATAAGTTGAATCATACAGTTGTGTATAGCATTTTTTCAGCCAACATTATTTTTGTGAGATTTACCCATGTGGTTGCAGATAGCAGTAGCTAATCCTTTTTCTGTTTGGTATAATACTCTGTAGTAGAAGGTGTAGATATCACAATTTATGCATTCTACTGTTTAGCATTTAGTTGTTTTAAATTGGGAGCTATTATGGATAATGCTCATTTGATCCTTCTTATACTTGTCTTTTGAACATATTTCTATTGAGTATGTACATATTTCTGACAGCTATATGCCTAGTAAAGAAATCACTAGGTTCTAGGGTATACATGTGTTCAGCTTTAGTCATCTGTTTCCCAGAATGGCCCTGCCGTTTTACCCTCCATCAGCGTATGAGAGTTCTGTATGTTCCGTGTCCTTGCCTACACTTGGTATTGATGGCTTTGTATGTGTTTGCTTGGTTTTGGTTTTTTGTTGTGGTTGGTTTTTTTGGATGGCTTTTTTAAAGCATTAATTTTGAAAGTCTGCCAGTATGTTGTTATGTAAATGTACTATAGTTTAGCTAATGGCCTTTTGATGTGTTTTTGCCCTCTTCTCTGACTATAGCACAGCTAGAACCTGGACAGGTTTTGTATCTAGTGGGCTCAGTGGTTTGTTCTATGTATGATCTGACTATATGAGGAAATTTAATATTGGAACAAATTAAAAGAACTGATAGAACTGATGTCTGTATTTTTCTTTACAGATTTTCCTCAAATTCCCTGTTGTTGTTCTTTTTTTGTGTGTAATATGGTACCAGTATAAATAATCCACGTAAAATAGTTTTATTTTGTTGACATGAAAATCAATTTTGATTTCATCATGGTAAATGGTTGTTTTTTTCACTCTTTAAAAAGTAGTATAAAAAATAATATAATGTCTGAAACTAGACTTTTGGCAAAATGTTTCCTAAACACAGCTGATTTCATTATCCAGAATGTAAATTTGCATTCTCTTAGAACCAGTGTGCAGTGCTAGCTGCCAGCACCTGCATGACACAGATCTTCAATCCATTGGAAGACTGCTTGCTGTGTGAATTACTTGAGAATGTAATCACTTAGGTTTTGGAAAACTGTTTGAATTTTGCCTTTTGCAATTGATAGATGTTTCCAGTCAGAGGACCTTGCTTCGCAGTCTTCCTTTTAACACTCCCCTTCCTCATTTTCTCAGATTTTCTTTTAACGTAGATTTTTAAGTGTGTGAAACTCTAGGGGCTTGCTTTTAATGAGTTAAATGTGATTGCAGGACCTCTGCTTTTTCTCATGTTAAGGGGTGTGATTACTTCATGACAGCCATTCTTCCTTGTCTAGCATTACAGCTTTAGACAGGTGTTGGCACAGGTGGTATTCACTAATTTCCAGTTTCTATTAAGTAATTCCTTGGGAAGTTTTAGATATTGGTAACCCTCTATGATGGCATGATGGTTTTGTGGACTTACAAGACAGTTTTGTCTTTACTGTTATTCTTTGCTTTTGCCAGTTGTATACTGAATCATTCATTTTTTGGAATAGCTATAATGACCAGTGAGCATGTGATTCTCATACTAGTATGTTTTAGACATGCTCTTTTATGTTCAGATGTGGAGATTCTTCACATTTCTAATGCTGTCAAGAACTTCTTAGTGATAGCAGAAAACTGCTTTATATTCTGTTCAGTTTTCTGGAAAGTATATCTGTTGGAAAAATGTCTTCAACTGTTGAGATTTCTTAAGAGGTCATATTGCAGCATAACTCTAAAACTCTGCTAATTCTTTTTACTAATAGCATAATGAGTCTAAAAATGCCTAAATGAATTAACAAATAAATCAAAAACCTTATTGAAGATAGTATTTTCAATGACCTTTCTATTCCTAGCCCCTTACTATAGCAAAACTTGCTGACTTGATTTTTTTTTTTCCTCAGTATCTGTTAAATGTTCTAATATTCTAAACCAGGGTGGCATGGAGGGCATTGGTAGTTAAAGGAGCACAAATATAATCAGTTCTGACAAAGAATATAACTTAGGAATCTTCATTTATCTCATATTCATGGACCTGCTTTGGAGATTAATTTTTTTTTTTTTTTTTTGAGACAGAGTCTTACTCTGTTGCCCAGGCTAGAGGGCCGTGGCGTCAGCCTAGCTCACAGCAGCCTCAAACTCCTGGGCTCAAGCGATCCTGCTGCCTCAGCCTCCTGAGTAGCTGGGACTACAGACATGCGCCGCCATGCCTGGCTAATTTTTTTTTATTTATTTTTAGTTGTTCAGCTAATTTCTTTCTGTTTTTTAGTAGAGACGGGGTCTCGCTCTTGCTCAGGCTGGTTTCGAACTCATGAGCTCAAGCGATCCTCCTGCCTCGGCCTGCCAGAGTGCTAGGATTACAGGCGTGAGCCACCGCGCCTGGCCCTTTGGAGATTAATTTTAGAGGCCACTGTCAAGTCTTGTTTAATAAAATTCTTTGACCTCTGATAAATTCTGAGTATATCCTAGGCAGTTCAGATTAGCCTTTTCAAAGAAGCGCAGTATTAAGGAGTCTGCTCAAGTTGCAACTTCCTTATAGAGTGACATAGAGAATAAAGCACCCAGTAACCTAGAACCAACAGAACCCTCATTAACTTCACTGTAATTTCAATGGCCCCCAAAAGCTCTTTGTCTTTTTACATAGGTATCAGTCAGAGCCGGATCTCTCATTGGCTGTTGCAGCAGGGATCAGACCTGAGTGAACAGAAGAAAAGAGCATTTTACCGATGGTATCAGCTTGAGAAGACAAACCCTGGTAAATATCATTTCCTTTTATTTATTGCATCTGAAGCAAGACAAATGTAATTAATTATTTTATTGAATCCTTGTGCTAACTTGTTCCATAAGGTACTTTAACACTTTATTATTGTACCTTCATGTAATAAAAGCCACTCTTAACTCAAAAACCTAAGCCCTGATTGTGATAATTTTTAGTTTGTTATCTAATATTATCTAGTCATGTTCACTCCTTCCTCTGAGGAACCTCTTCGCTTCCAGGTTATATGATATTTCTAGCCATAGTTTGAAATAAAGGTTATGAATGTCAGTGGCTAATTTTGTTTTCTTCAACTATAGGTACACACTTAAGACTCCATTATCTTTTTTTTTTGCAAATTTTGTTTTATTAGTAATGTAAATTTAACATTTTTATTTAGTTCACACTGTACCATAGCCAATGATCTCTGCTGATGATTTTTGTTTTCTAGTTCTAATGACGTAGGTAATGGATGGGTCTTTAGACTTGAGGATGCAGCTGCCCCAGTGACTCCCAGGAGCAGCAAATTGGAAAGCAGAATGAAATTTTAAGGAAAAAGAAGATCACAAAAACCTCTGTGTCTAGGGTTGGCAAGAATAGGCAAGATTTATTGCAAGATACTTTAAAAAAGTGATGTATAAAGTAAAATCTGAAGTTGTGGAATGGAGTGTCTCCATCTGTGCATTGCCCAGCCTAGCGGCAGTGCCCTGCTCTCAAGTGTAAGCTTGTGATTGAGCTGTCCTTCGTAATGCTGCAGCATTAAAGCGTTTGCTTACAGATTAGGTGGAAATAATGTGTAATAATAACATTGGCTCTGAGGTGGAAATAAAGAGTGTAATAGAGATATATTTTTGTGTATGTGTCTGTGGTAAGATTTTTTTTTCTCCAAAATCATAGTCTCAATCCACATGTTTCAGGCAGGATGAAATAGAATAGATTATATCAGCCTCTCTGCAAAAAATTTTTCTTAATCTATTCTGACTCACAATTTCTGTTTTGAAGTGTTTCAGATGTACAAAAAATTCGGAAGACTAGCACAGTAAACAACTGTTTACCCTTTTCTTAGGGGCAATAATTGTTAATATTTTGCTATATTTGCATTATCTCTATAAAATAAATAAATGATTTTAAGATTTGTGTGTGTATGTGCATTCAGCATTCATCTCCTAATAGGGATAATCTACATAACCACAGTCCCCATTATCACACCTAAGAAAATTAATAATTATTTCATACTGCCATCTAATATTCAGTCCATAATCACATTTTTCTGGTCATTGCAAGAATGTCTTTTGTAGCTCTCTTTTTAAAAGTAGTATCTCTTTTAGTTTGGCAAATTGGAATGCCTCTTTAGACTCTGAAATCTGGTCACCCAAACTTTTTTTTCCATGACACAAACTTTTTAAACCATGTAATCTTACAGAATGTCCCACATTCTGGATTTTTCTATTTATTGTTATTGTCAAATAACTTCTTTTTTTATCTTCTCTATTTTCTGTACACTGGAAGTTAGGATTAGGGCTTCATTAGATTCAGTTTGAATATTTTTGGCAAGAATACTTCATAGATTGTTTAAGGGAGCATCTACTAATAGTAGCAGTTTACTTTGAAATGCTTCAAAAAATAAAATGGCTTGATGAATATATAGGGAAATGGATAGATATATGAGAAAGTAAGCATAGTAAAATATTAAGTGGTCTGATTATGATTTTCACTTACAAAATTCTTTTAATGTTTTTATATGTTTGGATATTTTCATAATAAAATATTGGGGAAAAATACTTTGTAGGTAATGTTTACCTCACAGTGCCATCTATCAGGAGGCCTGTAATGTCAGGTTGTAGCACTATTCACATGCTAAGTTTGCTCATTTTGTTAAGGTGGTGGCCATGAGATCTTTTCTTTGCAGTTTGTAAATAATCTCTAGGGCCACATTTTGCCGCCTGATGAATATCTTCTTCTGCAACAACCTTTTACCAATGGTCTTAGCATTCGTTGATGATCCTTGTCTGAACTGATTATTCCAAGGGAATTGCAAACGGGATAATCTAATCTGTCATTCTTCCAATACTTACTAGTTTTTCCTTGCTACACTGATCAGTTTTTTGGCAGAGAAGAGCTTTCATTTTTTGATATTTTCTAAGGACATCTAGATGTGCAAGCAAACCTCTCAAAATAATGACTCTTGCCAGGTCCAGGGGCTTATGCCTATAATTCCAGCAACTCAGGAAGCTATGGTGGGAGGATTGCTTGAAGCCAGGAGTTTGAGACCATCCTGAGCAACATAGCAAGACCCTGACTCTAAAAATATATTTAGAAAAATTAGCCGGGCATGGTGGCGTGTGCCGGTAGTCCCAACTACTTGAGAGGCTGAGGCAGGAGGATTGTTTTAGATCAGGAGTTTGAGGCTACAGTGAGCTATGATTGTGCCACTGTACTCCATGCTAGGCAACAGAGTGAGACCCTGTCTCTAAAAAAAAAGAAAATTAAATTAAAAAATGATTCCATTGTTACTACCATTAATTGTTACAAAGCAACACAGTCCAGGAGAAATACAATGCAAACAACATATGTAATTTGAACTTTTCTAGTTGCTGCATTTTAAAAAGTTAAGAAAAACAGCTAAAATTAATATATTTTATTTAACAAATATATATTATCACTTCAGTATTTAATCAGTACTTTTTTTTTTTTTTTTTTTTTGAGACAGAGTCTCACTTTGTTGCCCGGACTAGAGTTAATCAGTACTTTTTAAGTTATTGAGATTTCTTTCTCTTTTTCTTTGCCTTTCCTTTCTTTCTTGTTGATTGTTTGAAATCCAATCTGCATTTTACACTTAAAGCACATTTTCTATGAGCCACGTTTCAAGTGCCACATGTCGGTCTTATGGGATGGCACAGTTTGAAGACATAGTTAAAGCAACACTTCAAACTCAGTGCTAAGCAGTCTTCCCAAGAGACAGCACTTCTCCCATGGTTCACAGCAGAGCAAATAAAATGGAGAGGGACAAAAACTGGGCACTTGGTCTGCTTACTAGAGCAGCTTAGGCTGATAGCAAGGGTTCAAACATGGAACTGTGCCTAGGAGTTTCATAAATCTGGTCACATTGCAGACAGGCCATTGAGACCACCAGGGATTACCACCAGAGGAACTACCAGAGGGATTGTCAGTGTGTTCCAACATGTATAGGGCAGAACAGTGAAGAATCTGGAGAACAGGAGCTAGTCAACTATGTCAGGTAATCAACTTCCATAAGAGAACGGATTTCTGTTTCTTGGATGTGGCACTTAGGCCAGAACTGACATATGATCTAATCACAACTGGTGAGGCTTAATTCCCAGACTGGAGTTTCTAGGCTGGGCTCCAATCTCAGGCAGGGACTGGGATACCAGGAAAATTAACTTGCTAGGAATAGGAAGGCAGGCTAAGGTGCAGCTGTCAGGCCCCAGCAGCGTCGGTACAGCTGATCTGATAGCACTGCGGACTGGAATACTACTGCATGAGTACAGTTTTAACACTGGACTGGTACTTTTCTTCTGAAGCTGTCCTTTTAACAAATTACTGTTTGTTCTTGTTTTAATTTCATTTCCTATTTCAGTTTATCTTGGAACAAGAGCTAGGCTCCCCCATTATCAGGAAATTGGAGGAAGGTGGGACTAGAGAATTGACAGCATTCATCCAGCTGATGATTAGGAGCTGATTTCTTTATGGAGAAGGTGCCTCCTTTTAAGATGTGCCTCTTAATAATATGCATCTGCTTTTCGGTGGGGTTGCGTTACTATTATTATACCCTTTTAGAGGATTTTTCTATTTTTTGTTTAAAAATCAAATTCTTACTGGTTCCTTTAGTCAAGTTTTCTGTAGGACACAATTTAAAGGTAGCTGAAGTTAAGAGGGTAAGTACATAACCGTCAGTTGGTGTTAATAGTTTTTGTTGCATTAACAAAAATTGGATATTGGCATTTGAAATTTAAGTTTTTCTTTGCATTTTCATCTTTATTATAAGAGCTAATATGGCATAGAATTCTTTCTAGATGAATGCAGTTTTATTTTGTTGACTTTAAAATAATCTTTGATTTTAGCTAAAGAATAACATTGTTTTCTTCTTATTCTGTGAACACTTACGAGCTGCTATTATGTATGGATAAAGTGAACTATGTTAGCATCTGTGAATAGTTTACTCTGTAGTCAATAATTGCTTACAAGACACGACATTCTTCTTTGCAAGTCATTACGGAGCTGATTGGAATCCACCCAAATGTCTCTTAGATGAGAACTGGTTAAATAAATTATGGCATGTCTGTGCAATGGAATACTATAGAGCTATATAACTATTTTTAAAGGCAGCTTTATATTAATATGGGGTGATATGGAATTCATAAGTAAAAAAGTAAGGTACAAAAGTATATATGGTATATTACTGATTATTTAGGGAACGCACACCTGCACAAGTATATGCTTGCATAACAGAAGATCTCTGGAAGGCTGTCTTAGGGACTGGTAAGAACAGCTCTGTAGAGGCGAACTAAGTGGGAGTATGGGCGTAGGGAGTTGACTGTATGACCTGTGTCTTTCTAAATTTTGTACCATATACTTATGTATTTGAAAAATACATATAAAATGTAATGGAAGGAAGTAGAGGGGAAGGGAGAGAGACCCCCCCAAAAAATTAATCTGCCTTATTAATAGCTTTCAAGATTTTTTAAAAAATGAAGAATCTAGATCATATAGTCAAGACCTGCTTTTGAGAGGCAGTTAGGTAGAAAATAAGATGTCGGTGATTTTTATTAACAGATAACTACTGTATTTCATAATTTATGTCCAGGATGGCTCATTAAGAAAAATGTAAATGGTATCATCTTTATACATATATTCTGAGAAAAAAATGCAAAATTAAGGAATATCATAAAATGAAAAACTGCTTTTTCTCTTCTGTAAATTTAAGTATTTAGAAAATAAAAAATATTTGTATGTTCTGTGCCTCTATTGTTGGACCTCAGAGCCTTTCTCCTTGTATACCTTGAGTGAAGTTCTCTTTTTCAACCACTTCAGTCTAGATCCATTTGGATAGGGTTCTGTGGGGTTTTTTTAGTTTCTTTTTAAGTGGATGCAGCAAGAAAAATAACAGAATGTATATTTAGGTTATTTTTACTGATAATCCAGTAGATATTATAGTGTAGTTCTCTGATAGACCCAACATCAGAATTTCCCAGCATAACCCAAAGCCTGCCAAGGCATATAAATAGAATAGGCTGATGGAAACTAATCAAATACATTTTACCTTGTTTCTTATGAAAACATTTACAAGAAAATGCCTATTTTTCAAAAGAGGTGAGTGCTAAATTTAGCATGGTTGACAGCAAAAGCCCCTTTATTTAATCAAATTAAGCTCAACAATCTTTTCCCTTGTCTAATTTAAACATTACTATAGCAGACAGGTGTTCTGGGATCCTCTTGGCCCATGGCACTGATTCTGCATACTTTTAAATTAAACAATTAAATGAAGCTTGCCGAGAGGCTTATGCAGCAAGCACGTGAAGTAAGTACGTTCAGAAGAAATGCCCCCTCCTTCACTTGCAGAGTGCCCGAGCCCCGGGAAACATACCTGTGAAACGGGAGAAGATGAGAAATTACTTTTGGAGAAGGTACTTTAGCAATTATGTGTTTCTAGTCATTCTTTTTTATTAGCTGATGGATAAAGGCTCACCCAGATCTAATCTTGATAAGCAAGAACATTATTGGATATACAAAGAGAACGTGCATCAAAATTTTTAAATCTATTAGCAAATAATGAAAAGGTTTTTAAGTTTGTTTGTTTCTAATGGGTTTAGATTTGCTAGGTGAAGTTGCAAAGATTTGTTTTAATAGGAGCCCAGATACACTGGGAAAAAACTGTTTCCCTAAAGAAATAGGGAACAGTTTTCCTATAAGGACCTTTAGCCAACCAGAACACCTGTATTTTACTTCAGTGGAGTTGAAACCTTTATATACGTTGTTACTGTGTTCTAGAATCTTTGTATTTTTCAGTTAGAGTCAATAATTTTAAACTAATTCTTTGCTCTTCATCCATTTCAACCAAAGCAAGATGAACTTAGGTTTCTAGAACAAATCTGTATTTATTAGAGAGTGTTTCTTGGGCTAATTTTAACTACTCCTACATTGAAAAAGAAAGAAAAATATCTCAGAAGTAATGTGATAATGTTTTAAATCAAGTATGTTTATACTCTGTTTGACAAAGAGCAGCAAACCATTGCTGTATGACGTTCTTGGAGTATGCTGTGAATACGCTTTGTAAGAAACTAAAAATGAAGAGAGAGTTTTAAAAATATGTTTATAAGTTTGAAATTATTCAGTTCCCACCTTCTGTACAGAAACTGTCTTGATTTCTTTTACAGTAACCAGGCCACTACTTGCTTCTCTCTGTTCTTTTCCTCTTTTTCTCTCTCTCTCTCTATCTTTTCCTTCCTGACCAGTTTTATTTCATCTAAATTTCCTTCAGCTCTCAATACAGAATATTATAAAGAAACATAATAATACTAACAATAAACCCCAATACCAAGAAAGAACCATTCTTATTGGCTTATTTCCTTTAGCCTCTTGACTGAATGAAGATTCTTTGTGTTCTCTGTTCTGTTCGTACCCATTTGTCACTCTGCTAACCCGAGAGAGCATGCCTCAGTTTTAGATGTGGCCTACCGCTTGGAATTCACTAACTTATTTCCCACCCTCCACTCTGAAACTCTCTCTTCCTTTACCAGAGCCAGGCCTTAGACGAGAAGACCCGTTCCCTTACTCAGTCCATTTCTTGTTTTGTTTTTTGGTAGAGACACAGAGTTTCACTATGTTGTCTAGGCTGGTCTTGAACTCGTGGCCTCAAGTGATCCTCCCGCTTTGGCCTCATGAAGTGTTGGGATTACAGGCAAGAGCCGTTGTGCCTGGCCTACCCAGTCTATTTCTGCCTCTATCTTCATCAGTCTTGATAGCAGCTTGACTCTGTGTTGGACCTTTTCACCCTGACTGTAAAATAAAACTAGTATCTTAATTAGGTAGATTCCAGAGCTCTTGTGCTATAATCCCTGCTTGCTTTCAGAAAAGCACTAAAGCAAAGACTCTGAAACCCTTCCAGACCCCTAATTCCTGCTTATGTCTAAACTTTGTTAACTTTGAATTAGGCCCAGACTGAATTCCCAGGTTATTTTGAACTGTTTAAACAAGGGATTCAGTTTAGAGTTTCATAATGTGTAGGCCAAGAATGTTTTTAAGCAAAGAGTCAGCAAACTCTTCCTGCAGAGGACCAAATTGTAAATATCTTAGATTTTGCAGGCTGTGTGATCTGTGTCATGGCTACTCTGCTGTCACAGTGCAGTCACAGCTGTGTACAATATGGAAATAAGTGGGCATGACGAGTTTTCAGTAAAACTCTACTTACAAAAATAGGCAACAGGCCATAGTTTGCCAGCTCTGTTTAAAGCTGTGAATCTCTAAAGCATTGTCTGATGAAACGCCTGCTTGAGGAAAAAAGTTAAATCTTACTTTACATCATGCACTATAGGAAATTGCATATGTATTAAGGGCTGAAACACAAAATAAAAACTGTAAAGATATCCTGAATGATATTCAAACCCACTGGCCATAATAGAAGAGACTGACAGATTTGAGTACATTAAAAATTAAGATCACAAAGCATATCATAAAATACAAATAAACTGGAAAAAAATTATAATCTGTATGACTAGCAATTGATTTCACCATATGATTGAATTCACCATAAGATGACTGAGTCATCGTAAGATGAATGACTCAAAAAGGAACAAAAGATACGAATTCACAAGAAAAGATATTTAATGGTCAGTAAATAGGAAAAGATGCTCATTTTTGTTTCTTTTTTTCTTTTTTTTTTTTTTTTTTAAGAGATGGTGTCTTGCTCTGTCATCCAGGCTAGAGTGTGGTGGCACGTTCACAGCTGGACCATAGGTGTACACCAGCACTGCCTAATTTTTAAATTTTTTGTGGAGATGGAATCTCACTATGCTGCCCAGATGTTGCCCAGACTGGTCTTGAACTCCTGGCCTCAAGAAATGCTATTCTTACTTGTAGTGAAATCTCTACATTAAAGTGAAAATTTTTGCTGCCACATTTATACATGTGAATAATGATAGTGTGTTGGGGGATATGTGTAAATAACCAACTGCAGATGATTGTGATGATTTGTATTAGTTATCTATTCTTGTACAACAGATTACTCACAATTTAGCAACTTACACTTATTAACTCGCTGTTTGTATAGCTCAGGAATCCAGAAGTAGCTTAACTGGGTGGTTCTGGCTCAGAGTTCTCATGAGATTGCAGTCTAGCCGTCAGCCAGGGCTGCAGTCGTCGGGACTGGATGGTCCACTCACAAGCTCACTCATGTGGTTGTTGGCAGGCCCTCATTGCTCGCTGCCTGTTGGCCAGAGACCACAGTTCCTCACAGCATGGGCCTTGCTGTCTGCTGCCTGAGTGTCCTCACACACGGCAGTAGTTTTCCCTTGAGCGAGTGATCCTAGAGAGAGAGCAACCAAGACAGGTGCCACATTGTCATCTATAATCTAATCCTAGAAGTGATGTATCATCACTACAACATGTTCTTGGTCATACAAACTAATCATGGTACAGTATGGGAAGGGACTGTACAAAGGTGTGGATACCAGGAGGCAGGGATCCTGAGGGACCTTGGAGGCTGGCTACCACGTGGCTATATTGGGACTTGTCTGGGGCCTTGTTTCCCTGTTAGCTGGGTTCTGCTTGGTGTCTGCTATGGCTGGAGTGTCCAAGGTGGCTTTTTCTCTCAAATGTCTGGCGCCTGGGTAGAGTTGGCAGGAGCACCTGGGGACTGGCTGGGCATCTCTTACTCTTTGTGTCTCCACATGGCTACTTTGGGCTTCCTAGAACATCATGGTCTCAGGTTAGTCAGACTTTTTATATGGCAACTGGCTTCCCCAAGAGCCAGTATTCTAGGAGACCTAGGCAAAAGCTACAAAGTTTCTTAGGATCCAGCCTCGAACTTCTTCCATGTTCTTTCAGGGGCATGGTTACCAGGAAGTATTTATTAGATTTATTGCGAAGGGCCATCTTTGGAACCTATCCCAGGAAGTCATGATTGTTAGAGATGATGCTGGCTTCTTCTAAAGTGGTAGCAGTGCAGGGAATAAAAATTGATCTGCTACTGGAAATATTTTGAAGATAAAATGAGCAGAATTTGCCTAGGGACTGGATATGTAGTATGTGGGAGAAATAGAGCAGTTAAAGATGAATGTGAGATTTTTTGAGCTGAGCAATTTGAAGAATGGGTATCTATCTACTGAGATGGGAAAGACCTCAGGACAGTAGGTTTGGAAAGGAAAATCAATTAGTTAACAATATTAGGCATCTGTTTAAGTGAATACATAGAAAAACGTGGCCATTCAGAAGGAGATCTACAATAAATCTGTAGGTATTACAGTAGAAACACTATCCGTGGTATTCCTTGCATGGTATGGTAGAAAGAGTATGATTCCTATTAGGAAGAAAGACATATATATTTATCACCATTTATTAATACAGAGTTAATATTTAATAATGTGTATTTTAATATGTGCATAAACCCCACAAGTTCTAACCTGTCTTTCTAGGGCTATATTAAGAGTTTGGATTAAACCGTAGGCAGGGGGAACTTTTTGAAGGTTTTTGATCAGAGGCATGATATGATCATGATTACGTTTTGGGAAGATGAATGTAACAATATAAAGAGTGAAAGAAGAGCGGAGGAGCCAGGGACCGAGCTCTGTTAAAGCATACCGAGTTATATTTGAGGTCTGTGACATAAATCTGCGGAGGTCACAGACAGTGTTGCTGTCCTTGTTTTATTTTTAGCTTTTAGCCTAGAGAAACCCACGCGAAGGGGGTTTGATAAATGGTGAATGGGTGAGTAAGTGCATCATTGCCAGCTCAAGCTATTTGAGAGAAAGCTAGTCTGAATTAGTAAAATAGCTCAATTGTAGCTTTTTGTTCACTGAAATTTTATTATGTTCAAGAGGTAACAATGTAGTACAGTATCGACAGGTAATAGACCTATAGACATTTGATTTAGTTAGTAGACTAAAAGCACATCAAACATCGTCTTATTTTCTTTGATGCTGTATTTGACTTTTTTTACAGTTTACCATAATTTGGATTATTTCAAATTCATCTCCTAACTGCATGTACTCTTTAAGAGCTCCCAAGTCCTTTTTTTAAAATGTAAATTTTTATTTACTCATCAGCTAAATTTCAGCTGTAATCCCAAGTCCTTTGAATCTAAGGTATATTGTTCAAAAAGATTGTGACTATCAAGTAGGAGTTTCAACAGAGAATTTTTAGAGGAAAGTACACTGATGAAGTTGTCACTAAGCCAAAGACCATACTTTCCTATTCCCATAATGAGGTAGATTTTGTGCTTTGTTTTGAAAAATAATATAAATGAAACTAATAGATGACCAAGTAGGAAAAACAATGACATTTTAAAATCATTAATCATGGATTTTTAAGTTAAGAGTTTTTTTTATCTCCATATGTTTCTTTTGGTCAAATGTTCTTTTAAAAATGACATAAATACCAGATATTTGTATTGCCTGCAAGTTTTAATGGAGAGACAAAAGTTTATTCTCAAAAATTCATTGTTTTGATTTCATGATATATTTGTCATATTGGTTTGAATAAATTGCAAGATATTTGCTAAAAACGTGGTGTTTATTTCAGGGGCCACACTAAGTATGAGACCAGCCCCTATTCCAATAGAGGACCCTGAATGGAGACAAACGCCTCCCCCAGTCTCTGCCACCTCTGGGACCTTCCGCCTACGACGAGGGAGTCGATTTACCTGGAGAAAGGAGTGCCTGGCTGTGATGGAAAGGTACATGTCTCCTTTCCTATGAGAAATCTGCCAAACTTAGGAAAGACATGAACTTTGGATAGATTGGGACAGTTTTCATTTCAAATAAGTAATTTGGGATTTAGGTTCTATCTCTGAAAGTATTTTGGAATATTATAAATGCTATATTATTGGAATAAAGTAATCTTAGCATTGAGAATTCATAAGGCTAGAGTTAGCATCTATTTTACTTACAATTTAATAGTATCCTCAATAATTTAAGAAACTTTAGAAGAAATATTAAATTTAGATATTTGTATTATATTTTGGAAAGACTCTTTGAAGTGTTATTTTCATCAAAAATATTGAATAATTGTTTAGAAGGCCAGTGAAATTTAACTTTCTTCAATACGGTGTATGGTCTAAGCAAGTTTATTTCCAAAGGATATAAATACTTGTTTTTGACTTTGATTTAGTAACTTATCCTCTCACTCCAGTACTAGTACCTGATCCATAGTAGGTTTTCAGTACTTTTTCAACCTAAATTTGACCTTAGCTTCAGTTTTCCCATCTGAAATGGTATAAATTAATCATGATTGTGAAATGTTCAATATATTTAGCGTAGATCCTACAGTAGAATTATCCTTTTTGTCACTTACCTATAAGTGATGTTTACAGAATTTTTTTTGATGGAAAGTTTTATATGCAATAGGATAATAATGTTCCAGCTGTTACATTTTTCCTGTTATCTAATCTGACCAGTAGAATGGTGTACTGGACAGAGCATTTGACTCAGGGTCAGAAGACCTGAACCTGTTAACTTTGTTTAGATCACAAACCCTGAGCTGTGACTTCATGTCTAAAATAAAGTTTTTCAGGCTAGGTGGGGTGGCTCATCCTGTCATCCCAGCACTTTGGGAGGCTGAGGCGGGAGGATCCCTTGGGGCCAGGAGTTCAAGACCAGCCGGGGTAATATGGGGATACCCTGTGTTCACAAAATAAAAAGAATTAGCCAGGCATGCAGGCACATGTCTGTAGTCCCAGCTACTCAGGAGGCAGAGGTGGGAGGATCACTTGAACCCAGGAGTTTGAAGCTGCAGTGAGCTGTGATCATGCCACTGCCCTCCACCCTGGATGACAGAGAGAGACCCTGTCTCTAATAAATAATAAATATATACATACATGCATACATATATGCATACATACATAAGAAAGAAAGAAAAATTTTCAGTAGCCAATATGTCATCCAGGACTTTTGCTGTCTCTGTTCTGCTACTTTATGATTATTTCCCAGCTCATTAACTTCACTCCCTGAAAGAGAGAGAGATTTTTTTTTCTTGTAATATAGTTGAAATTAAGGCAAACTTAAGGTTTGCTTAAGGCCAAACCTATTGCTATTACATAAATTAAAAGAAAAGGTTGGATCCAGTGTTGCAAATGAGACTATGGGTTATCCATTGATGTTATTATCTATTCCTTTCCTCACTCTCTTTATTATGGATAAGAGTAGAGACCATTATTGAATAATGAGTCCTTACATGCTTGAGTCATTAAAGTGAAAGAGTGAGACACTGCCGTCCTAGAGACCTGACATTTACAGTCTGCTCATCTAGAAATTTTTATTCTTTTTGAAAATTTCTTTTGAACTTAACAACACAGCAGATGGGAATTATAATAATGTTTAGCTTAAATTATTTGCAGTATTGTACATTTTCCTCCAGGTAACAAAATAAGCTTTGGTATTGGTTTCTAGCTGGTATAAGTCCTAATTGTGCTGTTGACTTAACCATTTAGTTTTTTCGTGAAGATACTGGTGTACATTGATTGTATAATGTCAGTGTGAGAAAGAATTAATTTAAAAATTGATAATAATAATGATAGGTGATATTCCTAATGCATTTTCAGAATTGAACCTCAGAGACTTTGGGATTCTTTTTATTTGGATTTTTCCAAGGCAACAAGAACTAACCACAGAATCACACTGATTAAATTTCTGTTAAAAAGATAGGGAGCATTTACCCTGTGTAAGCCTCCCATTTAGTCTTAATTTATACTTTTTCACTTCAATTTTAATTAATAAGTGTCTTTATCCAAAACAGGAATTGGTTATCTTTGGTTTAATTTTATCCTACTTGGCACAGCTAGAAAGAGGATGTGGTTTATTCTAATAGTTGCAAAAATGCAGAAAACCTTTCATAGTACTTAATAATAGTAGTGCAAAAGGTTATAGTATGACTTTCATTCTGTGAAAATGGAACTTTTTATTTTCTGTAATGGAATATAAAATTCCCTACCCTTTTAGAGTAATGCATGATGTTTTTCCCTAGAGTGAATGAGTGAATAAAAGCATATGCACAGAGTGTCAAACCAGCGAAGTAAGCCTTCCTCAAATATGTTAGTATAAGATAAAAATTATTTCGTTCCTCACACCATACACCAAGATAAATTTCAAATGAATCAAAAAAGTGAATCCATATAAATAATAGAGGAAAACAGGGGTGATTCCTGCATATCCTAGAAATAAAAAAAAATGTTTCCTAACCATGACTCAAAATCCAAAAGCAGTAAGGGAAAATATTGATGAATATGATTACGTAAATAAAAAGAACAGCTTGTGGGGGGGGGGGAACTGAGACATGAAAAGACAAATTGGAAAATTATCCCTAATATTTAAAAAGCTCTTAAAAGAGAGAAGACCAACAAATCTATAGAAAATTGGGCTAAAGATATCAGTTATAAAAATAAATGCAAATGGCCCTTAAACATATGAAAAGATGCCCAATCTAACTCATAATGAGAGAAATTCAAATTAAAATTACTTGAGATATACCATTCCTCACCTACCAAGTTGGCAAAAATCCAAAAGTTTGGCACATTTTCTATTGATTGGGCTGTAGACACTTAGGCACTCTCATACACTGCTTGTGTAAATGCAAAATGGAACAATCTTCATGGAAGAGAATTTGGCAAAATCAGGAACTATTACCTATGGGTTTGCCCACAGCATTTCTGGTTCTAGAAAATTATCTCAAAGATACACCAGGAAAAATATGAAAAGATAGCACTGTTTGTAGACAAAAATTATATGTCTATTTGTAGTAGACTGGGCCAGTAAATTGTAGTATGTCCATACATTGGATGTTGAGGCTCACATAATGGAGTACTTTTTTAAAAAAAAGGAATAAGAAATATCTCTATACAGTGATCTCCAGGATACAAAAAAAAAAAAAAGCAGAGTCAACTGTACATAGTAGGAAACGATAATTGATGTATGTATAATTTATTTATCTTACACTGGTTTTACAGATAGGTATAGATATAGATGTAGCTATAAATAAAGCAATCATATTAATTTATGTAAGAGAAAAGAGGTAGAAATATAGATATAGAAATATAAAATCAAAACAACTAAAACACTAATCTGTGTGCATAAAGATAGAAATTTAATCTGGAACTTATTTTTTTAGTAACAGCCTTATTGAGATACATTTCACCTATTTAAATTGTGTAAGTCCATGCTTTTTAGTATGTTCACGAGAGTTATGCAACTATCACCTCAATCAATTTTAGAACATTTTTATCACGTCATTTTTAGTAACCACACGTTTGATCAGTGAATTCAGTGCTTTCCTCCTCATTCACTTATTAGAAGTTCCCCATCAGCCATCTACCTAAGTAGTTTTAGGGCAGTGATTCTTAACCTTGGCTGCATATCAGGATCACCTGGGGAGCTTTTAAAACTATTAATGGGGCTTCACCTGTGACTAACTGAATCATAATCTCTGGATGTGGGGCCTAGGCAGAGCTATATGCGAGAAGTTCCCAAGTGATTTAGCCTGTAGCCTGTACTGAGAACCACTGTTGTGTCATCCATTGATGATTGCTTCCTGGTCATTTTTTTCCTAAGGGGTTGCATAATGGTTGCATTCAGATTTTTAAATTTCTTCTGCATTAGTCAGCTGGAATTCTTCTATAAAGAACTTTCCCTCATCAACTCTTTGGTTATCCTGAAATACACTCCCTCACAAATATGGGGGATGGGGTCTAGCAAGTAATTACGGAACCGAGAAGTAAATGCTATAATGAAGAGGGGTCACTAAGATTATAGGAGCATGAGATGTAAGCAGGTAGAGAAAGAGGGAGACTATACCAAGGTGGTGACATGTTGGCTGCATTTTTTTTTCTTAATTTTTATTTGTAATTATTATGGGTACCTAATAATTGCATGTATGGCTGCATTGTGATGGGTGATGGATAGGAGTTCACCAGTTAGACAGTCAGAGAAAGGACATTACAATGTTAGGAGATAGCAGGAGGTTCTTCATGGCAGAGCGCAGAGGTTTTCATCAGGAGCATCTCTACTTTAATTATTCAGGCTGCTGTAATCAAACCAGTACCTTGCTTAATTATACCATAAGCTTTGGCATTCAGACATTATCATATAGGAAATTGTATCTATTAGATTGGTCTACTAGGTAATATTAGTGGGATTGTGGAAAATGGACAAGAAATCAACCAAGTATGTATTTAAGCACATGCTCCTCTCATAGAGCCAAGGGGAAATAAATGTAAAATATATGTAAGTCGTACTATCTGCTTTCATAAATCTTAGGCAGTAATAGCTTACATTTAAATAAGACTTTAATATGCAATTATTAATACCATGGATAATTATATGAAATTGATCTTGTTTAACCTTCACAATTCTTTAGATATTTTATTATTTACAGTTATATATAAGAGCCTCAGGGAAAGTAAGCGACTAACCCATACACAAATGGATTAGAGGAGGGTGGATGGAAGCCAGCTTCGGAGGCTATTAGAGTAACACATGCATGACTGATGAGAGCCTAAACTCTACTGTAAAGGCAGAGGGATAGGAAGTAGAAGGTGATAGATACCAGGAAAAAAATTAGAAAAACCCCCAACCTAATCAGTTACAGATTGAACATAGGAATGACAGAGCAAGAAGGGTAGAGGAGTTTAGCTTCCAGATAATATCTGTACCATTAGAAAACGGTTTGACCTTGGGCAAATCATTCAACATTTCTGGGCCCCAATTCCCCTATTTATAAAAAGAAGAGTTAAATATCATGATGAAGTACAAAGAGGATGGACTTCACAGTCACACAGACTTAAGGTTTAGTCCCAGCTTCCCCTTTTGTTAATCTTAGGGAATTTCGGGTTTCTATAAAGTGGAGATGGTTATTATGAGAAGAGTTACGAGATTATTTGAGATAATATGTGTGAAGCACACAGTAGAATGCCTTCCTCATAACCAGTGTTGAACCAATGTTCTTTTTCCATCTAAATTTCTTCCAGTTTAAGGCTTTGACTGTGAAGTGACCCCAAGATTGCTGTGGTAGGAGAGTTCAGTGATAATAGAAATGGAGATTTGGGAGTCACCAATATAGTAGGTACAGTTAGAAAGCCACAAGTGTGAGTGAACTCTGGTTAAGTCTGGCTAAATCCCTCTGCTTATACAGCTTCTGTATTTTTGCAGCTAAATGTGGCTGGAGGAAAGTTTAAAACCATACTGACTGATCTTATTTTAAATTCATGACCAGGAACCTCAAGTGGGTCTTTAATTCTGCCAGGCAGAATTAATACTATACCATTCTGGTTCATTCTTTCCCACTCTCCTAAATGGTTATTTTATACTTTACCCTCTCTTTGCAAACTCCCCATCCTTATTCTCTCATGATGACCTTGCTTCCTGTTTTTATGAGGAAAATAAAGCAAAAAGAGGATAATGTCCACAAACTGTCTACCTGCTAGCATGTGTACACACATACTCTTGTTTTTCTGCCTCTTACTGTATCCAAAGCACTTCAATGATATGTGCATTCCCTATCTTGGTGCCTGGCTAGTAGGAGATACTCATCATTCATATATATATATATATATATATATATATATATATATATATATATATATATATATATATAAATAAAATTTGTCAGGACATGGTGGCTCACACCTGTAGTCCCAGCTACTCAGGAGGCTAAGGCAAGAGAATCACTTGAGCCCGGGAGCTTGAGGTTGCTGTGAGCTATGATGACACCATTGCACTCTAGCCAGGGCAACAAAGCAACACCCTGTCTCAAAAAAAAAAAATGTATATATATACACATTTGAGACATATATATCTATTTCAAATTTGCCTTTTCCCCTTCTCTGACTATATTGCATTGTCTAGTCCACATATTTGACTTTTAAAATATTCAGTTCTAAAAACATTTATTGTCACAAAGGACACTATTGTATGATTCCATTTATGTGAAGTATCCAGAATAGGCTAATCTATAGAGGCAAAACGTAGATTAGTGGTTGCCTAGGGCCAGGGAGAATAGGTTATTGGGGAATGGGAGTTGATGGGTAAGGAATGTGTAATTTCTTATTGGGATGATGAAAATTTCTAAAATCAATTGTGGTGATGTTTGCACAACTTTACGAATATATTAAAAGCTATTGTATATTTGGGTGAATTTTTTGGTACGTGAATTATATCTCAATAAAACTGCTTTAAACAAGAAGCATTTATTCAGTGCACTATTAGAAGCTTCACATATATTTACCCTCCACATTTAATCCACACTGCAGTCCTGGTTTCCCCTTTTTCTAATGAGGCAGTAAAGGCTTAGAGGTTGGATAACTTATTAAGGCCAAACCTAACAAGTGGCCTAGCCACAGGTAGATCTTCAGCCAGTGCTAATCATTTGACTACTCCTTATTAACTACAAAGAATGTAATTTTCATTTGGGTATGAACTGATTGTTTTTATATATGGCTTGGCCTTTGTTAACTCTAAAATCTGATGCCACGAGATTAACTTATGTTCCAACCTTCTATTTTTTTAAGAGCATATGGGGATTATAATGGGGGAAAAGATGAAACAAAAATGACAAGATTATTGCTAATTGTTGAAGTTGGTATGTGAGGGATCATGGGTTTATTATACCTGTGTAAGTTTAAATTTTTCATAATTAAAAAAGTTTTTGTTATGTGTGACCACTAGTCAGCAAATGGCTGCTTGGCTCCATTTTAAATTTAGGCCCAGTTAGCCACTCAGGATCGATCTTGAAGGATTGGCTCTTTCAGGGTCACGTTTGTTCACACTAGCTGTGAGGCACAGTGCTAGGGATGGAGAGAATAGATACGTTTTAGGGTGAAAGGAGTGAAGGAATAATGAACTTGGTAGACCTGAAAAGAGGGTTTATGTCAGGAGTTTTGGAGGTTATGGCCTAGAAGCAAAGCCTCTAATGTACTTTTTCGTCATTAATCTTTCATGATTCTGGCTAGGTGTTCTTTAGCTTTGGAAACAGTACGTCTCTGCACCATTAGGGTGTATGACTGTGACCCAACAGAATGAGACGTGGCTGTTGCATTTATTCTAGTTTCAAGGGAAAAAGGTAAAAGAAACCTCCACATCTCCTTATAGTAATAGATTTTTCAACCCACGTAAGCAAGATGGAAAGAGAAGCAACAACTTAGGAAAAAACCCACTGGATACAGGAATAAATGTGAGAATACCTAGCAGTGATAGGTAGAAGCAATAGAATATAGTGGTTATAAGAGTACCAGCTTTTGAGCCAAATTTGTGTAGAAAGGTTGCTTATTGCTGTTATTTTTAATCAAAGTGGCTGAATGATGACCCTGTATTTGGGTATGTCCAGGAAAATGCGAATGAAATGCCAGTGAAGGTAAATGAATACTTTGTGTATGTTTGTAATTAAAACTACTACATGTTTTATTTTTCTTATGGAAACAGTATACCTGTAATATATTTTTTGTTCTTCTTAGATTCTTTTCATGTTCATCTTCATTGAGTGATATAAAACAAAATTGTTAATAAAGCCCAGAACTCTCTGAAATTATAAGGAAAACTTTTTTTATTGTTTTAAACTTTGTCAGTCTCCAAAATGACTTTAAAAAATTAATCCAAAATATTCTCCCCACAGGCAAGGAATCAGCATTAAAAATTTTAGCATGATGGCCAGGCACGGTGGCTCATGCCTATACTCCTAGCACTCTGGGAGGCCGAGGTGGGTGGATCGCTCAAGGTCAGGAGTTTGAAACCAGCCTGAGCAAGAGCGAGACCTCGTCTCTACTATAAATAGAAAGAAATTAATTGGCCAACTAAAGATACATAGAAAAATTAGCCAGGCATGGTGGCGCATGCCTGTAGTCCCAGCCACTTGGGAGGCTGAGGCAGGAGGATTGCTTGAGCCCAGGAGTTTGAGGTTGCTGTGAGGTAGGCTGACGCCACAGCACTCTAGCCAGGGCAACAAAGTGAGACTCTGTCTAAAAAAAAAAAAAAAAATTTTAGCTTGACAGTGCCTCTTCTCCCAAAATTTAAGCATCTAAAAATAGGTTCTTAGAATAAAAGTATGTCTTCATGAACAAAAATAGCATCACAACCACAATACTGTAACAAAGAAAAATTAAATCATATTCTAAATTTGGTGTCACTGCTGTTAACCCCATGTGTACACAATCTGAATTACAGACATGTGTCTAGTAACCAAATGCATTTTATTTAAGGATGTTATACATCTTCAGAGAACTAGTATAAAGGAGACAAATCGGCTTGTAAAGTGTATTTGTAGAATGTTGCTTGAGGTTTCTATAATTTAATTTTCTTGATCTTTACTGCATTTTGGAATTCTTCCCAGGACAGTTTATTGGTACATGGACTTTAGTTTCAATCTCTTTCCTTTTTCCTTTTAATTTTTTCCAGTGAATACTTAGACTGTGAAGGTTAAGAAGACCAGTAGTTCCAGAAACTAAATTCTATATTTAACTGCAGACTGGGTGTGGTTCAGACAACTGCAGTGCAAGATTACCTAGTGTTCGCCAGTCATCAAAACCCTGACCTGCAGAGAACATTCCTTTTCCTAGTCCTCTGATTCTGAAATATGCTGAATAATGATATAATATGTGATATATATAAATAGTTTTGCATGTGAAAATAAAAGACAAAAGAACCTCACAGATTCAAGCTTCAAATGACTGTAAAAGAACAGTTTCTTCTGTGTTCTTTTATTATCTTTAATTATCACTGTGTTTGATTTAAAAAAATTTACCCAGGAAGTCCTCTCCATTTCTCTTATTTCACGAAGCTCATTTTCTCTTAATATATTTTTCTTCTTATTTGCTTTATATAATTTCAAACTTTCTTAATTATGAAAATGGAGAAATAAGTGCTTGTACTTCTAGTAGGGTTATTTCTCCTTTAAAAACAAAACAAAAACACTTTACCTCTTGAGAATCCTGTTACATTGTAAAATGCAAAAATAATCACCTTTTCCTTCCTTAACAGTGTCGTTGGTTTGTTTTAGTATTGTGGTTGTGATGTTGTTTTCTTTGGATCCTTTATTGTTTGGTATGTTCTAATATTGGTATCACTCATATTACATAGAAATCCATGGAGTTAGAGACCCGTCTCATTTCAGTAAGATTACACCTAACCAGAAAAAAAGTAAGAGCAGAAATGCTTATAAATATTTTCCTAGTATTGCTTTTCTGAGAAATTGAGACTTATCCAGATGTTTCTTTGGATGGCAACAATAAAGGGACTGATTTGCCTTTGTTGTACAAAAAAATATATAAATTGCATCTACTGACCATTGATTCATTTTAAGCAGCCTAGGTGTAAGCTAAGAACTTTGATTTCATTTACCTGTATTTGGTCATCACTACTGCAGAGAATAAGGAGGGGATCCTAAAGACCATCTAGTTCAAACAGTCTGTTGTTTAGATCAAGAGGCTGTTTAACTTGTTTAAATTCACAGAAGAAATAAGATTAAGTTGCTTCTTCTGAAACCACAGTCATGTGACCCATAAAATATGATTTTTTAAAAAGCCTTATTGAACTCCTCAGCCCTTTATCTTCCTTAATTTTTATTTGATAAACATGTATTGAATGTCTGTGTGCTAATAAAGCTTTATGTTCAGAATTATGATACAAAGATGAGTAAGACAAAAGTCCTTATTTTATTTAACTCCAAATTTCTTCTCTGCTGTGTTTATTCATCTGTTTCTCTCTGGCTGCTTTGTTCTTTCTTTTTCCTTCCTGAACACCTTTCTGTATCTTCCTCTTCTTTACCTTCTGTTCTGTGGTTTGCCAGGAGAACTTTTATTCATTCTTTCTTTACTCTCGTACACTCTTTCTTTTAAGCATACCCTCTATCCTCCACCTCTGTTCTTAGTTGCTTAGTTGATCATAATATAAAACTGAAGTATATGCTGTAGTGTTTCTTATACTTTTTGAATAAACTACTATGTGCCTATTTCATTTAAAAAGCAATTTGGGGCCGGCGCAGTGGCTCACACCTGTAATCCCAGCACTCTGGGAGGCCCAAGGCAGGTGGATCGCTAAAGGTCAGGAGTTCGAAACCAGCCTGAGCAAGAGTGAGACCCCGTCTCTATTAAAAAATAGCAAGAAATTAATTGGCCAACTAAAAATATATACAAAAAATTAGCCGGGCATGGTGGCGCATGCCTGTAGTCCCAGCTACTCAGGAGGCTGAGGCAGAAGGATCACCTGAGCCCAGGAGTTTGAGGTTGCTGTGAGCGAGGCTGATGCCACGGCACTCACTCTAGCCTGGGCAACAGAGTGAGACTCTGTCTCAAAAAAAAATAAAAAAATAAAAAAGGATGTATTCCTTCTACTGTTAAATAGCACAAAAATATTAAACAAGTAAGAACTTTCAGAAGGAATTCTGGGTTTCTTCAAGTGGAAATGTCTAAAGAGTTATCATTTTCAGTAATCCTAAGATAAAAGTCTCCTTAGCATTTCTTTATTCAGATGGAAGTCATTCGTCCTCTGTGTGCCAAACATTGTACCCAGTGTTGAGGCGAATTGAAGGATGAGGTTCTAGGCCTGGCTGGTAGTCTTCGTCCAGTGGAGGAGTCAGGTTATAAAAGCCACGGAAGAGTTGGGTACCAGGTGTGGTAAGGCCACAGAGGAGAGTGGCGCAAGGAAGGGAAACCCTGAGGTGGCATTGGAGCTGGGTTCTTAGAGCAGCAGTAAGGTTTTGGTGGGTTGAGAAGAGGAAGAAGGGCACAGCCGGCAGCGGGAGCAGCGTGTGCAAAGGCACAGAGGCTTGAAAACCGAGGCTGCTTGAGTGTGCGCCAGTCAGGCCGGAAACAAGTCTGGGAGAGGACGATTGGGGAATGGCCTTGTATTGCCACGTTGCCAACATCTGTCTTTCTCAGAGCGTTCTTTTTTGTTTCCATGCTGAAGTACGTTCTTTTAATAATGGGGAAAAAAAATTTTTTTTTAATTCGTTTTCTAGTTTGTGCCATTTTCCTCCCATATATGAAACAGAGATAATAGCTCTTTTATGCCAGGGACTCAAATTATCTTTTATGTGGGGGTGGATTTTGTGTTAATATTTGTAAAACATCCTGAGAATTTAAAAATTCAAACTTTTGAAAAATCTTTCCAGCCTTCTTTTTTAAAGACATGAGCCTAAATAATATTCCCTTTTCAGCATGTTCAAGGAAGTATCTTGAAATTCCAGCCGTTTTCAATTAGAAAAAAAAAATCTTTTGATCCATCTTTTTCCTGCTGATTTGTTTTATAAAGGCATATTATTACAAAAATTATAAAATGCAGGGTGTTGTTTTTTTTTTTTTTACTGACTTCTAATATAGAGGTACATTGTTAGTATGAAAATTTAGGTAATATCTTTGCCAGAATGAATTATTTCACCATCTGCTGAGTAAATTTTACTTGGTATTTCAGTGGTGTAGTTTATGTACTCCTTTGTGCTACGGTTTGGTAACACTCAGCATGTGCTAAAGTCTGATATTACTAAGTATTGCTTGAACTTGATTGAACTGAATATTTAAGAAGCCCCTGCAACTTGAACAAAGTTAGAAAACACTATCCCCTTCTTTCCCCCACCAGACATATTAGACTCAGGGTGAGAGATAGAATAGATAGTACTTTCTGATGTTATTAAAATTGTAATGCATTCAGATCAATTCAATGATAAATAATAATTCAAAGATTTAAAGACCCAATCAAAATGACTCAACAACAGCAGAAAAATTACTTCTGAAGGCTTCGATGTTGTTTTTCCTTAGCCTGATCATTGTATCCTTTTCACCCATAAAAACCGTTTTGTGGGAGCAGATTTGAGGCCTTTAAAATGTAGTGTTTGTCCTGGTCTATAATAGATGAGGACCTAAAATACATACCCTCTCCCCCTCCCTTAGGTTGTTTTGCCTTCACTGCAATCCCTGGCAAGCTGGTCTTTCTTCCCTCCTCTTCTGATGTCATTGCTGTCCTAGGATAGAAAATGCTGGAAGAGAATACATTATAAATTTTGGAATTAATGGATGCTGGAAGTTGAATTTTAAAGAGTTGATCCTCTTTCGTACTTCTTATGGAATGACTTGGGTAGAACACAATGAACTACACCTCCTGTATCTCTGCAAATAGAAGGAAGTTCGTAACATTTATATGAGACAGCAGGAGCCTGGACATGACCTCATTCAATCCATTAGACTATTTGAGGAAAAAACAACAAGACTTTCCCACTTATTGACAGGTAGAGTTAGCCCAATGCATTTCTCATAGCCAGTAAGAAGAGGAACTGTCCTTAAATGCATTTTAAAATTGGCAAATTATACTTCCTGGTTCCTTTTTGGTCAAACAGAAATAGCTGAAAGAGAAATTATCATGTTTTTGAAGCAGATTAGAAGTTTTCTCTGTCCTCATATAGATGCTTTGCCAGCAGTTTCATTTTTTACAAACAATGTAGCCCTTATTTCTCTAGTCCCTGAACCAATTAAACAGGACAAAAGAGATCCCATGTTCCCTTACAGTGTTCTTTGGCCACAGTTTATAAAGAAATGAAGCATAGTTAGGTATCGTGTGTAATGAGTCGCAGTGAAGTATATGATTCATCCCAGAGGTAGAATTATAGGTATTATAAATATTAATGCTAAGGTAATCAACTTATAGACTAACTAGAAAATGTTGATGGAAAACTAGTGAGCTTTTTTTAAAACTCAAATATTAAGCTTCTACTTTGTACCAATCATCGTGATAGACACCGGGGGATACAGTAATTAACAAGACAAATGTGGTTTTGGCCTTTATAATAGTGCATAAAGAAATCATTATTGTTATACTTAAACATTCACAACATGTACAAGGTTTGCATATGTGTATGATGTTTGAAGATGTCAATTAGTAGGATACGAACTTGTATCCCAACTTTGGATGAGGAAGCTCAAATGGACTGTGTCATTTTAGTGGTATGAGTTATCTAAAAGTGGTCTTTGAAAACACTTTGAAAACCTGTGTACCATAGAGATCATAATAGTGCCTCATCCAAATATTCTGTTTTATTGGTTCCCACTTTGACATGTCATCCCTTAAGTCAGAAGGCCAGACTAAGCTATGGTTCTAACCATCTTGTGAATATCATGTAATATAATTATCTTACTTGGTTTGTCATCAAAATACCTTTGCTCTGTAGTGTCACTGTGAAGGAGTTTATTTAACTTGTATACAATTATTAAGTTAACTTTTCAGCTCTGGACAGTATTAATGTAAGTAGCATGTTTTTGGTCAGATGTTACCAGAATTAATTTGGCTTTCTAAGAGGCGATTGAAGACTCATTTATCTATATTGTGGTAGTTTGAATGACTTCCACTAAAAACAGTAGCAAGCCCAAGACACAGGATGTAAAAAGCTAGGTTTAAGAAAAAGTAATAAGTACTCCTATGTACAAAGTATTGTGTTTCTCCCTCTGCTTTCAAGGAAGTATCAGGATAATCCCGGACCAGTGCACCTCAGATTCTTAGAAGAATCTATGTTATTGTCTGCATTTGGTTTGCTGTTAATACTTTTTGAGATCAAGTATTTGGATTAATCCCTGGGAGAACCAGGTCTCATTTTTAATACAGACAATATCCCTTTTAGCAAGAGGTGGTCATTTTACAGAAACATATTACTGATCATAAGAAAAACCATACAGGGAGACGATGGATTGATCCTTATCAATCCTGTTCTGTTGATCTTCACACTGTCATAAATTGTTGTTCAATAATGTCAGGTTTGTAAGTGGCCAGTTGATAATTAAGGACTTCATATTTATTTACTTATTTAATTGACAGATATTTAAATACTCACTAGCACTTTATATATAAAAATAGGCTTCCTGTCTCTGGACACCTTGTACATCAAGAGTAAGAAACATAAGTTCCAGATGACCTTACAAATCTCTTTTATAAACCTACTTCCTACCAGCTAAGGCTGACAAAACCAAGAGAGGAAGATGCACCTGCTACTCAGGTAAAGAGGAAGCAAATGCAGCAAGGAGCAACTGACACCAATGCCTTACATGGTTTGTGAACCAGCAGATACAGTTACTTTCCAATGTACCACAGTATCCATCCACTGGCACGAACTTAGTTATCACTCACATTTGGTAGTTTTGTTAGGAAACTAGGACGTCCATATACCAGCAAAACCAAACACTGCCCTCCTGTACATGTTTTTTCCCTTCATTATTAAAATGGATGGTTGAACAAATGTTTGGTAAATTCAGTGGTATTCAGTCAAGAGACAAGTTTTAAAGGAAATACTGTTTTTCAGTTGTTTTTCTTCATGATTAGAATTTGTCAGTTTTACTGTTTTTGTCTAATTCCAAAAAATTGTCTCTGTTCTTTTCGTGGTCTTCACAGACTTATGATTAAAGGGAAAAACCAATGTCACATAGTAATAAAACTCACACCAAATCTCTGATACGGTGCTTCAACTTGGGGCTGCATGTTACTGGACAGGTGATAGCTGTGTTGTTTCTAAGGCTTGGTGATAGGATAAAGTGTGCTGAAAACTCAGCTCCTAAATCCAGTCCTATCCTTGACACCTATTTATCAGAAAACAAGTACGATCTAGCGGCAATTAGCGTGCTGCAAATAAATAAAACATTTAAACATAGCAACTTTGCAATGAAGAGTCTTGGGAGATGAAAACTTTGTTAGGGCACATTTCATACATGGTGTTTATAATTCTCATTCCCATATATGGATTTTTTCTTTTTAAACAAGTGAAAAAAGGCATCTTACTATCCTGGTAACGATTTGGAAGCTTTGTTCTCTGCTAGTGTCTGAGGAAGTAGTAACTCTTCTACGATAGGTTAACTGTGCTGTAGACATAGACTTTTAATGTGTATTGATGTTATATTTCAAGTGAGAAGTCCCAGGGTTTATTTAACTCTCCTCTCCTCGGGGGGAAAAAAGGTAGGTCAGTGTTACAGTTGTCTCCAGAGCAATTAGATTTTCTTTCCCAAGGAGGAAAAGCCCTCAGATGAGATGTAGCTGTGGTCTTAGGGCTATCATAGGTTTCTTACTGATGCCGTCACATCTTTACTTCCAGAAACTCTTGTGAAATTTACAGGAGCTTGGTCTAGATGATTCATTGGTACAGAGATTTGCATTACATATGTTAAATGAAGTCTGAAACAATACCATGTCTTTAGGTGAATTTGAGCCAACGACCTGAATCAGGAAACCTGAGTTGCAGGTCATGTGACCTTGAACAAGTCAGCTCTCTGGCTCCTCATCTGTAAAGTTCTTGTCCTCACCTGCGAAATAAAGACGCTTTAAGTTTAAAGGTCTTTGCTTTTTTTGTCAGGATCTACTCTGCGGTATATCTAAATCTATGTGTAATGAGCTGTGTTATGGGATTCCATATGCATTTAAGAATTAGGATTCAGGCTGGGTGCAGAGGCTCACGCCTGTAATCCTATCACTCTGGGAGGACGAGGCAGGAGGAACACTAGAGTACAGGAGTTCAGAACCAGGCTGAGCAAGAGCGAGACCCCGTCTCTATTACAAATAGAAAAAAATTAATTGGCCAAGTAAAAATATATAGAAAAAATTAGCCAGGCATGGTGGCACATGCCTGTAGTCCCAGCTACTCAGGAGGCTGAGGCAGAAGGTTCACTTGAGCCCAGGAGTTTGAGGCTGCTGTGAGCTAGGCTGACGCCACGGCACTCACTC
>CAUYRT010058286.1:0-23010 GCA_963574885.1 Lepilemur ruficaudatus | reverse complement strand
ATCGCTCAAGGTCAGGAGTTCAAAACCAGCCTGAACAAGAGCGAGACCCTGTCTCTACTATAAATAGAAAGAAATTAATAAGCCAATTAAAAATATATAGAAAAAGTTAGCCGGGCATGGTGGCGCATGCTTGTAGTCCCAGCTACTCGGGAGGCTGAGGCAGGAGGATTGCCTGAGACCAGGAGTTTGAGGCGGCTGTGAGCTAGGCTGACGCCACGGCACTCTAGCCCGGGCAATAGAGTGAGACTCTGTCTCAAAAAAAAAAAAAAAAAAGAAAAAGGATGATCCTGAACAGCTAAGACATTCAGTAAGAATGATCCTGAAAGCAGTGACTTTAAGCAGAGAAGTTCTGCTTCCTTACAGCATAGCCAGTGACCTAGTGCAGAGCAAGCAGGTCACATTTAAACAGTGACAATATTAAACACTCTGACAATATTCAGGGCAATCCTACCCAAAGCAGAAGAAAACAATTTACAGCTTTCAAGAACATGAATCTTGCCACTTAAAACTCCCCTCCAATACCCCAGTTACAAACAAGAAAACAAATCTTTGCAAACAGCCTCTGAGCAAAGGCTTGCTACCATTTCATTCTGAACATTAAGGACTTGATGTGCTTGGTGGCTGAACAAGAGAGAAGATCTAGAATGTCTTTTTGAAATAAACAGACAATACTCTCCATAAGAGATAGCACTAAGTCCCTTGGGAAATGCGCTAACACTGGTTTAAAATGTTAGTAAGTAACCAAGGGTGACTTAAGCCCATGAGCTTAGAAAGCAAGAAATATAAATGCTCTGTAGGATGCCTACTTGACTTTGAACACTGTTCTAAAATTGACAATGTAACATTAGCTAGGTCTGGACAAGAGACAGAAAACCTCAGGAAGCCATTAAGAAATGAGACTGGGATGACGTGAGATATAAAGCACACCTGGAATTTCTGAAACATTCCAATACCTGTATTTCCCCCTTTCCCATAAGCTCTCAACAATGGAACACATTTGCAATTTGAGAAAAATGGGTATTTTCAGAATAATGGCTGCCTCCAAGAAACTTCCGTATCACATTACTCCATTACTCTTAATTATTAAAGGTGCTTTGGACCCCAAATCAATGTAAGAAATAATGGTCTATATGACATGTAGAACAAGAAAGATGCGTATTTGATTTTGTCTGTTCATAGGGGTGCTCTAGCAAGAAGACTGTAGTACTATTGAAGACATGTATCATCCTTTCCACTACCCAAATCACCAGAAGTCAAATGCAAGCTATCTATGCATCTCCTACGAAAACTTACTGCAATCTCTTTTTCTTCTACACTAAAGATGGAGGAAAGCAGGGCTAGGCTTTCTTTGACCATTTCTACCCATCCCCTAAATAATCTCATATTTAATAATATACTGCAGCTTTTCCCAACACACACATTACTATATGAGCATTAATAAGACAAAAGGTAGTGCAACCTTACCTGACATTGATTAGATATTGAGCCAGGCTAATGCTGGCAGCAGATCCAGTGATGGTAACCTGCCTATCAGTAGATCCTTCCACTGGGTTCGCAATTTTGATCTGCGCCCCAGACATCTGACGGATCTCATTGATTTTGGCGCCTTGACGCCCGATTATGCAGCCAATCAACTTAAGGGAGGAAAAACAAGGCACACCAAATTAATTAGAGTTGCATCGCTAGATACAAGAATTCCATCCCATCCCTCTAGCTTCTTCAACTTCTTGACCCATTCTTCTGACTGCTGTAGGTCAGAGCCAACTATGAGCTAGCTAACTCCTAGGTCCAAGCATTTGCTCTCCATTATTTCTGTCCTCAGAATATTAATTCCAAAGACAAAATAAACCAGAGCTAAGCTGGTAAGAAACCTAGTTAGATGGCTAGGAATAAAAATACAGGTAAAGGTACATTGTTTCTGGCAGCAAAGATGCTTAATCTAATCCTGCCATGATAACTATCATACTACACTGACAAGAATTTTGGCCAATTTCTAATGATTTTTGCCCTGGGAAAACATTAAGCATTGGTCTACATTTGCACTGTCCAATATAACAAACAGCAATATGTGGTTACTGAATACCTGTACCATGGCAAGTGAGACTGAGGAACTAAATTTATTATTTTTATTATTCTCAATGTGAATAACTATCATCTCAGCAAAGATTTAACAATCAAGAACCACTGTACCCTATGCTTTAAGGCTAAGCCTTCTGATTCTACAAGACTTCCATTTATTTAAAACCAATTCTCTTATTTTCATCACATGTAACCCAACTAACCATACTTACATCGTTTGGAATGGTGAGTTCATGAGAAGTAGTCTGAGCAGATGCATCCAAACCTGCTAAAAGACAGAAGAAAGCAAGAAAGTTCAATGCACAGCATTCAAAACCCCACTGCTGCACATTAAACTAACAGAAAGAAATAAACTGGAAACCCAGCATTGGCTGTTGGGATTCATCACTAACTTGGAAGCCTCCAAAGAGGAAAGAGGGGGAGAAGGGTGCAGAAATAATGCTGGAAAGGTTCTTCTGTACACTCAGAAGAGCTGATTTCATGCCATTTCCTGCAAAGCCCAGCCTCTTAGGGATATAGGGGGATGAAAGCAAGGGGCAAGGGAGTGTGGTATCCTCAAACAGGACCAAAATCTAAACAAGTCCCTCTGCACTTCTACCCCTTTTCTGCTTAGGATTTCCTGTTGTTGTATTCCAATTTTATCTCACCTGATGCTCACTAGGCACCAGTGCCAATAACATGCCTGTTAATGGGTACCATGGACTTTTGGCACACATGCAGTTGCTTTAAATATCCCTGTATCGGATTAACATCCTCCACCCTATCCTCCTAAACTTGAAGGTCAGATAGAATGAAATGGCAGTCAGGTGAGGGGAGTTCATTTCTCCAGATTTACTCCCTGTCTTCTGCTTAATAATTTGTTCTTTTGTTTTCCAAAGAAAAAGAAAAAAAAACCTCATGAGCAAATACCCATATCCATCTATAACAACACCTGGATTTAACCAGTCCAGCTTGCTAACCCTCAAGGCTAATCCTGCTCTCAGCTGTGGCTGCTGGTCTCAACATTTTTAGAAGGGGGTTGGCCAGATCCATCAAGGGACCCATGGGGGCACCAGGCCCACCCCTTTGCTCTCTCAGCTCCTCTCTGCCATGTGAATGCTGCTGGTATGGTTCATGGGCAGTGAAACAAGACTCCCACCAGTTTATTAATATAACAGTAGAATACTACAGATTTTTTTTTTTAATCATTACCCCAATAGCCTTTCACCTCTGGAGAGCTGGATTCAATGCCTGTTAAGATACAAGTGAAAATGAGTTTGGTGGTCTCATCCTAACCCTATCGGACAAGTTATTCCTTATACAGAAAAGCCCAAAAAAAACAAAACAAAACAAAAACAAAAACAAACACTACACAATTTGGCACAAATGGATGGTCTCTACCCAAGCCTGTGAATAGCTGGTGGAGAGAAAGGGGATGCTAATCAGATTAAGGGGGCAGCAGTCAGGATGGTTCAAAGAAATACCAGCCTACCCTTTGCCTGACAAGCATCCCCAGACCTCAACCCCAAACCTTCCAGGGACTTTTTTTTCTTTTAGAATAACTGACCCCAAATGAAAATCATGTTAACAAACACATTACCTCCTTGGGCTTAGCCATAGTAGACAGGTAAGTTTAAACCAGCAGGATGCTGGGTAACCAAGTTTGTTTTAAACAGATGTCAAGCTGAGAGACCTTGGGACTGGCCTCTGTCTTGCACTACACCTTACAAAAATATACACTGAGGCATCCATACCACTGAATCCGGTGTTGCCATGCGTCATGGGAAAATGAGACTGTTGCATTGCCAACTGGTGCAGCTTGGTCAACTGCAAGGAGGAAACAGGAAAGGCTGGCATTAGAAGAGTTAACAGTCAGGGCTCAAGCACATTCAAATTTGAAAACGTAGAGCTCCTGATCTCCCAAGTTGACTCTACTACTCAACCTACAACAGAAGGTAGTGATGGGGCTTACATCACAATCCTGGGGATGGGCAGATTATGAACAGTAAGGGTTAGAAACAGTGTCAGTATAAGAGAATGAATGCATTTTGGGTGTGTGAAACGATAAGCAATAGCACTTGCCCAACAACCATCCCTTTGTGGGCTATTTAATGAAGGTTTGCAGCCATTGCAACAGTTGCCCCAGGGACAAGCACAGACAGGCTAGGTAAACAAACTGTGCAGTGGTGCTAGGGAAAACACACCATGCAGGATTTCATCAGTATTGGGAAGAGGGAAGGAGATGGGGGGGGGCAGGGAAACTGCAAGGAGGAGAGAGGTTAAGAAGAAACCAAACTGGGTTTAGTCCCACCATCACCGCTGACTTCTACAGCTATTTTTCTCCATCTATATAAAATGTCCTGGCTGTTGTAAAATAATCCTCCTTCAGATCTAATTTCCCCTCTCCTGGTTCCTACCACTAACCAAGAACCAAACTCAACTTCTTAAATCTAATTCTCAGCACCTGAAAAGGTTAGTAAGGATAAAGGGAAGTGCAGAAAGAAATGCCCTTAAACAATGTCTAAACACCGGCATTTTAAAATAGGAGCTTTTATTGGCAAGAAAGGTTTCTTGAGTTGAAGTCCAAATTTTCAACTTCCTATCCCTCCCTATGCAAATGAGCCCCTTCCTTCCCACCAAATACTTCAAAAACGGTCACCCAGATAGCGGAGTACCCAAAAGCAATCCCAATCCCCCCAAACCCCCCATGAAAAGGAGAACTCCATGCAGGGAAACACAGCCACTTTCAATTTAAACTGTGCCCTGAGATAACATGACAATATACCATGAAACATTTCTCTTCCAGACAGAGTAATCTGAAACATGGGGAAAAGTAGAAGCTAATAATCTGAATCATAATTTAAATGTCAAAAGGCAAACAAGGCACTACTATTCTCTGATTAAAGATTAATTTTTTAAGGCATGAAATATGGGGTTCACCTTGTGAGGAAAACAATATTCCAAGTGTTTAAGATCCAACTCACTTCTGGCTACTTGGGAGAAAGGAGTGAGACAATTTTGGACGGGAAAGGGAACTTTTCAAAACAAGAAGTGAAAACAAAACTTACATCTGGCTGTGGAATGGCATACTGTCCTTGAATGGTATAGGCCTACAAAAGGAGGAAAACAGTTCCTATTAAAAACCAATCACGGACAGCCACCCAGTGGGGGGGAAAAAGACAGATTTCAACTAGCCAGGAAGCCAGAATTGAACTAGAGAAGGGGGAGGCCAGGGATTGAGGCAGTAGATGGAATCTCACAAATGCAGTCAGACCCAAATTGGCCTTCTTTGAACCCTAAATATGATGACTTTATTACGGGGATCCTATAAAGGTAGCCAAATTCCCTGCAATCAAGGCGAAATATACATATCCTTAATGAAAATGTGGGAAGTGAGATTAAGCAATGCCTCGACTGACCAAGCCCCACTCTTCCTCCCTGTATATAAGATAGCCTAGGAGAAGTAATGGTCTCTTCCCTCACCACCCCAACCCTTCTACCAATCATGGTGATATGAAAGATTTGTATCTGCACAAACCTACATGGCATGTTTTGAAACACTTCTCTTTCCCTATCTTATTTTTCTCTGTATCTGCCTATAGACCTTAAGTACACTGGAAGCTAGCTGAGTCCCTAACACTAGGGAGCTGACCACAGGAACACACAAAAAAACCACTGTGTTCTACAGTACTACCTTCTCCCTCCTCCCCTCCATAAAAGGTACTTGCAGCTCCCACTATGCCCTCCTCCCCCCACACCATAACCTCCCGAAAAGGGAGTTGGGTCTTTAGGGCAATGGGGTGGGGAACGAGGAGGAAAGGAAAAGGGAACAGGAAGGGAAGGGGAGGAAGGAGTGGCTGGTTAACAGGATGTGAAGCTCCTCACATCACAGTGGCCAGTACCCCCAAAAGTGCATCCAGGTAGGGGTGGGAGGAAGGTGAAAATGGGGTGGGAGGAGTGGGACAGGGGGAAGAGGGGTTGAACAAAAAAAATTAAAAAAAAAAAAAAAAAGTTGGTGTTACCATCTGGTGGGCTACGCGGCCTGTGTGAAATGAGGTGGGGGGGTCAGTCCAGGTCCCCGTGGACAGGTGGTGTCCACAGCACAAAAATCACCAGCGCCACTGGCCCCCCGCGTGTTGGCAGTCTCGGCTGAGGCGGAAGGATTGAGTGAGCCTTGGAGACTGAACATCCCCTCTCACCTCTAGAGGTGGTCCCTCCAGGTCAGGGTTGAGGCACATGGACGGGGTGGTGTGGGGAAAGCTCGCACTGTCGCTGCCTGTGCTGTACCTGTCCTGTGGATAAATAGAGGATTTCAGTCTCCAGGGCTGTCAATCCGGCACCTTGTCACCAGCATGAAATTCACACAAAAAAAAGGTTGTTTATTTTTTCCTTTTTCCTTTAAAAAGGAGCTCACGACACAATTTGAAACGAGCTGCAATCAGTGAATTAAAAAAAAAAAAAGTTACCTAGTGGCAGATTTCACACTGAACAATTGGGCTACATTAAGTAAGAGTGAAGGAGTGGGGCAACAGAGCTGATGCCAGCTCCTGGTCAGTGTAGGATTAAGTTGAACCCCTACAGAGCCCACTTTGCCACAAAGAACAAAAGACACAAGTCCACCTGTGGACATCGTATGAACTAGTCCATTTAAAAAGGCCCACTGGAATGATCCATGACAGGGCCACTCATGGAAGAAGCTCTAAGCTTTTAGAGGGTGGTCAAGTGAATAAAGAGGGAGGAAGGGTAGGGAAGCAAAGAGGTATGAATGGGGAGGGACAGGGAAGGGAAAAAAGGAAGTAAAGCAAGAATGTTAAGTAGAGAGGATTGCTGCCACCCAGCATGGGACTCTTTATAATACCAAATGGGAGTGCAAGAATCCAGAAGAGCAGGAACCTGAAGTTCCTGGGGAGAAGGGGAAACTCCTAAGGCTAACTAACCCCTCTTGGCTACAATGACTCTGGGACTTTGCTTATCTTGCCTGACTATCCATACTGACTGAGATTCCTTTACCCAAACCAGTTTGTACAAGGCTAATGCTAAAAGCAAGGCACTAAGCCATCTCAAGGTAACACTGTAACATGATTAACTTCTTGTGTAAGCTTCCAAAACAACATGACAAACTAAGCCTCCTAAAACTAGTTCAGTTTTATACCAATTCAAAAGAATGTGAATGAGATTACTCCAAGATTATGCTTCTCCTCTAAATGGCTCCCAGATCAAATACAAATAAGATGGAATTAGTTGAATAAATACACTTGCTACCAAAATCAGTTCACCATTCCAACATGAGTCTCAATACAGTCATCCCTAGTTGTCCCTAGGTATCCGTGGGGGACTGGTTCTAGGACCCCTGCCCCCACACCATGGATACCAAAACCTATGGCTGCTCAAGTCCTTTCCATAAAATGGTGTAGTATTTGTATATAACCTAAACACATTCTCCTGTATACTTTAAATCTCTAGCTTACTTATAATACCTAATAGAATCGAAGTGCTAGGCAAATAGTTGTTTTACTATGTTGTTTAGGGAATAATGACACAGGAAAAAGTCTGTACATGTTCAGTACAAACACAACCATCCTTACTTGTTCTGCGTATTTTCGACCAAGGGTGGATAAACTCATGGATGTGGAACCCAGACACGAAGAGCCAACTTCAGTATTTTAAAAACTGACCTACCTACTTACTCCTCAAACACTAACCAACAAAACATAAGACTACCGTGATGCTGATCAATGCTCCTCATAAAATTCTAAATTCAGAATAAACCATGTGCCAAAGATCAAGAGTTTAGGTTTGTGAGGAATGAGCAAGGACAGGCCAAGGGGGTGCTTTGGTGTTTTTACTCTAACACCAAAGGTCACAGCACCACAGCCCAACACATGCCCCCCTTCTATTCTTGCACCCTGAACTCTTACCCCAGCTGATTTCAGTTATGCCATGTGGGTTCAAACCAGTGTTTATGAGGTTAAGAGCCTAGGGGACAACACACTGGAATTTGGGAGTGAAGGGGTAGGAGTAGGGGAGGTGAGGTGGAGGGAAGGGGAAGTTTGTAGGACACTCAAGTTCAGGACCCCCCCCAATTTTGAGACCACCATCCAGAATCTCCTTCAGAGGTCCAACTCTTTGCTACTTTTATTCAGACCTTTAAAGATCACCCCCCACACACAAAACCATGGATAGGGTGAGGGTAGGGAGATAAGTAGTGGCACCAAGGCAATTTAACTCTTTCTTCTAACCCAACCCATCTTAAATTACCACATGAATTACCTCTTCAGAGTGCCTACAAAACTTCCATTGCCTGCTAAAAATTAAACAAGGGCTTGGCATTCATAGCTTTCTCCAGTACAAAAAATAAAACTAAAAGCAGGTCAAACTATGGCCAGAGTATAGGTTTCAGCAAGCATGCAGAGTGGCTTGGTGTGCTGCTGGCAAAGTTGACATTTCAAATATAATCTTTGTACATTCTAAACCCACCAATAAGAATTTTCTTACCTGACCACCTGCAAAGATGACCGGAGAACTGGAAGGCTTGGGCCGGTACGGGATGGTCACGCCCTTCGGGGGGGACTGGGAGAGAGTCAGAGGGGAAAAAAACAAAAAGAGATAAGGTTTCAAAGCTGCTTCAGCTGTGTGGCTTTAGCTCACACAGGTCAGTTAAATTAAAAAATTGTAGTATTTCCAATCCCTCATCTACCTAATAGTCACTGGCTACATCTAATCTCAAATTATCTGCAGTTATTTATCTTTCATCAAGGTAGATTCCCCTATGATGATCTTAGGCACAATTTTCTTGAGAGACAGGGTCTCAGCTCTGTCATCTAGACTGGAGGACAGTGGCATGATCACAGCTCACTGCAACCTCCAATCTCCTGGCTCATCCTCCCCAACAGCTAAGACTATAGGTGTGCTCAACCATCATTTTTTGTAGAGATGTGGTCTGACTCTGTTACCCAGGCTGGTCTCAAACTCCTGGCCTCAGGCTATCCTCCCTCTCAGCATCCCAAAGTACTGAGATTATAGACATCAACCACTGCAGCAAGTTAATGAAGATGAAAAACCACTATGTGTGCACACGTACATTTTGGCGTGAATAGAAAATAAAACCAAAATTGGAAAAATTGGAAATAAAGTACTCAAATGTTTTGTCTAGGATAATATAGACAGTATCTGTAAACGGTGCAAAGACCCAAGATTTTTCTAAACTCTGTTTCAAAATCCTATTTACTTTCCTTTCTCACCAGTTAGACCAATTCCATATCACAAATCTAAGAACACTTAATTTCCCTTAATTTTGTCATTTTGTTTTAATTAATGATAGTAAATCATCAGGACCTCACAAGTCATTCAGAATCATCACCATAGATACATTTTCTACTCTATTTAACTATCATCTTGAATATTCTGCTTCAAAGCAAGAAATTAATTTAAAGAACATGTCAGACAGAGTTCCATGTAATCAAAATATAGTAACTCAAAAAGTTACTTAGCTTCTCAGGAACCCAAATACAGCTTTGTCCAAGTAGTGCATCTTTCCCTACCAACTCTGCTAGAACTGCTGTGAACCAAAAGATCACTGGTGCTTAGCAGTTTCTATTTTTGTTCACAGACCGTAAGAAAAGTCAAAGCTAGGGGAAGGAAAATATGAACTCAGGGAACCTCTTTCCCTACCCCCATTGGAGGCTTGTAACAGCTTCACCTAATTCTAGTCTTACTAAATATAGATCAGTCCCTCTGTCCCCAGACTCGCCCTCCCATTTTCAGCATGAGCCTGAGGGCTTACCTCCAACATGACCACGCAGATCTGTTTGACACACTCAATGATGGATTGCGGAATGCCAGCAATAGTGATGGCCCGCTCAGTTGAGTTGGGGAGCATATCCCCTGCCACCTGGACCTGAGCCCCTGTACTCTTTGGGATAGAAAGAAATTCAAAATCAGAAAAAACAGCTCATGCTCTTCCAATTCCTCCCAGTAGCAATTTTAGAGTCTAAAGCTCAATGGGTATTCATCCCATTTCCTATCTTAACCCTTTCAGTCTCATATCCCACCCTTCCCTTATTCCAGCTTGCGGGACAATCAAACCCCACAAGTATCACTCACTTCTCATTCTCTTGTTGAACAAATACTTTTATCAAGCCTATTCATTCTATGTGCCAGGCACCATTCCAAGTGCTTCCAGTACATCAATTTACAAAATCAAGATCTCTGCTCACATGATACATACAACAGGCTCCGAAAAATGCCAACCAGGAGCCATTCAAGTTTCATTCTAACACCAAATTCACTAACCTCCAGATATAATTAAAAGCTTCCATAATTCAATGTAACTTCATTAAAAAGGGAGCAGAATTACAACTATATACTTTCCATTTTCCCCTTGATGTTTAGAATTTGGTCAAGGAAAATATTTGTTACTATATCAAAATGTCATCTCCTCAGGTACGAAAAAGAATTACATAGCCTCATGGAAAAGTTGCCAAAAAAAAAAAATGGAAACTCACCACATTCAATTATTGGAAATTCTGGTTAACATCCCCATGTTCTGATTAAAATCTATAAATTATATTATAAAAATCTTTTATTTCCAGTACAATCAGACTGTAATCGTCTCATCAAGTGCTAACTTTCCCTAGCTATAAAGAGAGCTAACATTTGGAACAAACAGTTAACATTTTGAAAAGAAGCACGAAAATCACCAACCTCTCGTATTTCCTTGATCTTGCAACCACCTTTTCCAATGAGAGAGCCACACTGACTAGCAGGGACCACCAGCCTCAGGGTGACTGGGGGTCTACTGGCAGCTGTGCTATTGGTCATAGAGCTGCTGATGTCCTACAAAAAGAAAATTAGAACACTAGAAGGAGAAGTTTAAGATCCCTGGAAAACAATAACTGGCATAAAAGAACGACCTGCTCTCAAGCTTAAGGACAAGTTAGGTCACAAGCCACCACTAAGAATCAGAATACCACAATCCACCCCCCCTAACTATTTGTGATTAAAGATAAAAACTATAAAATTGCTCAGAATCAGTTGGCCATAATTTTTTCCATCACCCGTGGAGTGTACTTGGTAAAGAGAAAAGTGATTGTTTGGCCAATTATAGTTGGCGGGTCAACGGTGAAAAAAAAAAACACTGATGTCAAAAATCAATCAAGGCCGGGCACAGTGGCTCACACCTGTAATCCTAGCACTCTGCGAGGCCGAGGCAGGAGGATCGCTCAAGGTCAGGAGTTTGAAACTAGCCTGAGCAAGAGCGAGACCCCGTCTCTACTAAAAATAGAAAGAAATTAATTAATTGGCCAACTAAAAATATATGGAAAAAATTAGCCAGGCTTGGTGGCACATGCCTGTAGACCCAGCTACTCGGGAGGCTGAGGCAGGAGGATCACTTGAGCCCAGCAGTTTGAGGTTGCTGTGAGCTAGGCTGCCACCACGGCACTCTAACCCGGACAACAAGAGAGAGACTCTGTCTCAAAAAAAAAAAAAAAAATCTATCAAACATTTAGAGAAAGAGAACAAAAGGCAACCCAATTTAAACCACCAATTCTGCCCTGTTCTTAAACTAAAAACACTACAAAGTTAGAAACTAGAGAAATTAAATACAATCTTCTGTATCACTATTTTAATTTTTTGGTAATAGTACCACTGTATAAATAACAAAACTAGGATGGGTGCGGTGGCCCATGCCTGTAATCCCAGCTATTTGGAAGGCCAAGGCAGGAGGAACCCTTGAGCCCAAGAATTCAAGGTTACAGTGAGCCAAAATCATGCCACTGCTCTCCAGCCTGGGCAACAGAGCTGGACCGTGTCTCCCTCCCCACCCCTTCCCTACAAGAAAACAGAAAGAAACTGAAGCTCAGAGAATGTGCTCCAATCACATCAAAAAAGCTGTTAATCTGAAATGAAAAGATTGTATTTGCTCAAAACCCCATAATCTTTCCCACAACAAAATGCTGTCCAAAAATCATGGTTTCAATCAAGTTTAGCTTTCTTAAGATTAAGTGGTTTAAATATCACTTCTCCCCCTAATCACTATGTAGTGGCTAGCCCCAGAAACTCCTTAAGCATAAGCCCCCTAAAGTCAACAACATACTTCTTATTTGGTTAAACAATAAATAATACTTCTCTAAAATGTTTTTTAAGCCACAAATTCTGGACTAATAAAGTTCTGCAGGTCAAAAGATAACATTTCTGATCTTGGCAAGGATAAGATTTCAGGCACTATTAAGTACCAATCACCAACCAAGCAGCACTCCCCTGCCTGTGGTATCAATTGCACAACTAGCTGTTTTACTTCAAAAGGGGGAGGGGTCGAACAGAAAACCCAGTACAATGGTTGTTCAGCCTCTGAAGGTTGGTGGGGAAAAAACTGCCTTCTGGCAAAAATCTCTTCATATGGCTGTTTTGCTTCTGATAACCTAGGTCTCTACCAAGCATAACTTTTTTTCCTTTTTTTAAAAAAATAAATTTTTCTGGTTTTGTATTTTAAAAAAACAAAAAAGAGAGATGGGGTCTTCCTATGTTGCCCAGGCTGGTCTTGAACTCCTGGCCTCAAACGATCTTTGGGCAAAGGCCTCTAATCCTTCTGTCCTCAGCCACTCTTGGGATTCCAAGTTTAACTTTTGACACAATGTTATCAGATCGATTTTTTTTAAAACAACATCCAGGGTTGGAAGATTATCTGTATTTATGAAACATATTAGCAGGGCCCCTAAACAAAAGCACATTTAATCCACCCAACTTTGAGTTAGACAAGGTACAGTAGTTTGGTAAACCAAGTTTATCAAAGCAATAGCATACGTTCAAAACTGTTGGTCAAAAAATTTAAAAAGATGCTTTTCACAAAAATTATGTACACTGTGGCCTTGGCAATCATCAAACTATTCGTTTCAATGATTTGAGTGACTTTTTAATTACACCTGGCCAAATCTGGGTGGATGCTGCAGGGAGGAAAGGATCCATTTACAGATTTTTACGATCCAGTCAGCCCCTAAATTTAAAAAACCCTTAGGACCAGGTGTGGTGGCTCACACCTATAATCCTAGTACTTTGGGAAGCCAAAGCAGGAGGACTGCTTGAGCCCAGGAGTTCAAGACTAGCCTGAGCAAGAGCATGAACTCCCACACAAAAAAAACAGAAAAATTAGCACGGCATGGTGGCATGCAGCTACTTGGAAGGCTGAGGCAGAAGGATCGCGTCAGCCCAGGAATTTGAGGTGAGGTTGCAGTGAGCTATGATGATGCCACTACATTCTAGCCAGGCAACGAAGTGAGACTGTCTCAAAAAAAAAAAAAAAAAAAGCCCTTAGAACAAGCTATCAGGATACACTTAAAAGAAAGAGTGAGGGAGGGGGAAAGGAAACAACAAACCTCTTCCAGTTTGTCAATGATCATAGCAAAGGCTTTGAAGATGGCATTAGTGGGTCCAGCCAAAGTGATAATTCTCTCAGGACAATTGCCTTCTGAGATGTTGATACGTGCACCACTCTGGATAAGAAACAGAGCCAAGAAAGGTTAAAATGGACAAAAAATATGTGAGCATGTACAGGATACATACCCCTCCTAAATAGGACAAGCTAAGAAGCTAACTACATACACAATCCAGATACAAGGCAAAGTCAGTGTCATTTCAAACACTGTTCCATGTCTCTCCTCTAATACAGCCTAAAGCAGCTGCCTTTAAGTCTTGAATGAATTCTGAGACATATCAGAACTACATTTCCTGGAATACTATGTCATTATAAATAACCAAGCCACAAAAATACCAGCTTCCCCTACTGAGACCTTCCTCCAACCTCTCAAACAGAATTTACTTGTTTTAACGGTTTTTCGCATCCCAAAGTCTCCCATAACTTACCTCCTCACGCATCTTCTTAACTGATTCTCCTTTCTGTAAGAGGAAAAGTCAAGCATGAACTCCAACTGCTATTTCGACCCAGAATGACTAAATGATAATTAGAGTTGGAAGTGAAACTGTCTTACCTTTCCAATGATACTGCCAACTTCCTACAATGGGGAAAACTAGTGTCAATAAGAGAAAACTCAGAAGTATTATTATGAAAAGGAATTCTAACTGTCCAACTAACCAACTGCTATGTATGCTAATTACTACCCCCCAAAAAACAGAAAGATTTTTAAGATTTACTGAGGGGAGAGTATTCTTTTCCTTGCTCAAATTTGAGTGAAGCTATCAAAGAATTATGAAGGAATAATGATGCAGGCATAATTAAATTTTGTCTGTGTTTAATATAAACTATTTTTAAAAATATCAAATGTATCTTCCCCCTTTATAGTTTCCTAAAATTGTTTGGGTAGAAGAAATCTACATATCACATGCTATAGCAACCTCCATGAGAAAAATCTTACCATTCAGGTATGAGATAGCCTTTGGCTCTGGCCACTAGCGAAGGCTTTCCTGCTCAGTGGAGCTTCCCAGTATAAAGTCTATCCATTTTCCCACTACCCTCTAGTCCATTAGAGAAGAGTGCTAAAGCCAGATGCCCCACAGTGCTAATCTGATGAGCTCCAAGATGCATGTCTGCTCTCCCTGGCCCCTCCTCCTAACAGTTACTATGACCCAATTTCACAAGCTGGTGCATACCTTTCCATGCATAAGTAGCCGGATGGTGAGAGTGACATTTAATCCACCTTCAATCACACCGGTATCCATGTCGAGCACTGTTGTGGGGAGCTGGACTTTGAGTGGTCAAGTCTTTGGTCACTGGTGGGGGTGAAAGCCAAAAACTGAAATGCAGACATGGCCAAAATCAGAGGAGAAAAAGAACAGAGGAATTATTTCCCGAAGTTATTTTCACCATTATCAGTATTTTGTAGTTGACACTTTTCCTTAAATGACAGCCTATCAGCTTGTATACACAACCCAGCACAACTGCATAACATTTACAGCTCAGGTTCTGTTACAGAGCATAGAAGGCGACTTTCCAGTTTGCTCTCATTAATGATAGGGTTTCCGCTGACTCTCAGGATGAGGACAGTTCCTTCAATTGGCAATGATTCTAACGGAACTGCTGAACGTGCACCACTTGTCCTTCAACAGAATAAGCTTCAAAAGGATTCAGAAACACCTGGAAATCATGAGGGCAAACCTCAAACTAACCAACTACAGTGAGGGCAAATGACCTTCTGCTTCCCTGTTGGGTAGCAATACAAGTCGAAAGCTAGAGATAACACATGTAAATTTTCTTACTGGTAGCAATTTCTAGTTAAAGAAATTGAGATATCACATTACAGATTTCAAATATTGATAGATGACAACAAAGAATTTTTAAAAGATTTAGATCAACCTCACTGAAAAAGGCCTTATCTGAGATGCCTTCCATGTAGGCAGGGGTTCAATATTCCCCCTTTGGGAAATGACTCAATACATTAAGTACAGTCGAGTCCTTTTCTACTATTCCTTCTCTCAACCCAACTTGATAATTACTCAGATTTGAGAAATTTTCCTTGCTTCTGTGTATGAACCTTTAACACCATTCGATTTTTACTCAAGTTTATTAAACCTTAAATTTCCTTCCAAAGAAAACAATCAAAACTGGTATTGCTAAAATTTTATTCTGTAATTGTTTTTAGCAACAGCAGTAAGGTGCCTTTGCTACCCAGGAGGGCCCTTTCCCCCACTCATCCTATGAAACAATGTACCTATCATTTCTGCTTTGGAATAACTAGTTACTTACAGAAAGAGAATGTGTTTTTGGATATGCCTTTGCCTTCAATACCTCCTCAGCACCCAATCCTGCTAGCTTTAAAAAGGTTCCGTTAATTTTACCTAATAACATTTTAATATCCATCTCTCCTCCTACAGCTAGTTTTCCCTCCTCACAAAACCAGTCACCATTTTAACTCTGCTCTAACACAAGCCCATATACTAAATATTTTAAGTGTTTCAGTGGCTGCCACACCATTCTGTATATAGCAAACTGTCCTCTGGCTACCTCAAGAATTTAAGTGATTATAAGAGATTATGTAAGTGCATCCCCCAAAGCACATCATTTCCCTATTTTCAAAATACAATTAATTGCTAGCAAAATCCAGAATTCAATACTTTTCACTTATGGAAAAATAGTACTCAGTGGAGAGAGAGCATTAGGTCTATAAGAATGACTTTTCTTTTTTTAGTAAAATATAGTTAAGTATTTGGAAGTTTAATTCCTTATCCCTGATCAAAAATAATAGAAAGCTCTTTACAAATGCCACAATTCAAGTTCAAAAAGGCAAGAAAATCTAAAACCTATTCGAAGCCTTTTCTTGACGTAAAGCGCAAAGATGCGCTTCAAACTTCAAACAATGTAAGTAATCCAAAAAAATCTGTCTTATTTCTCTCCTAACTAGGTCGATATAAGTGTACCCCATTCCAGCAATCCAGCTGTTAATCCTGCAGTCCAACACCCCTCTATAAATAGCTCGGTCTAGGTTTACAGCGGAAGGCATTTTGTAATTTCAAAATTCGTTACCCCGAAAGAACGTCCTGAATAACTCGGTAACTGGGAGCCCTTCTACCCTTTCTTTCACTCCACAGCCCCCCTCCCCCTCGGTCATCCAGGCATTTTCCACTTGAGAAAAAAAAAAGCCCCCCCTTCGACTAGAAAACAGGGGAAAAAAAAATAAACGGTTCGGTCGGGGGGGGGCGCTGCGATGCAGGGGGAGGGGCCGGACTAGTAGCGCCTCCTCGTGTGGCTGCGCCAGCGCCTGACCCCCGCGGGGAGCCGCGCTCACCAACCCGGCCAGCAAGCCGGCCATCGCCTCTCCCCACCCCCCTCAACCAACAAATCCACCGTCGCCCCCCCTATCGCGCGCGCGCCCTCCTTGACTCCTGCGCAGCCGCCACCGGGAAAAGGCGGGGGGAGGGGGGTAGGCCTTGCGCGAGGCCTACTAGGCCGCGCCGGAGCCAGGGCCTCGCGTGAATGGCCGGCCAGGCAGAGTGAGGTGATAGGCGCTCACGAGGGACTACGCGAGGCCGGGGCTCGTGACTAGGACCGGAGCCCGCTAAGAAAGATGGCAAAAGTGGAAATAGTAACTATAGCCAGGGGCGGAGGGAAAATTTTTAAGCTTACCTGCAGGCGCGAGGCGACTGAGGGGAAAAGGGGAGCGGGCGGGAATGGGAAGGGCGGGAGGCCGGGGGCGGAACAATAGGGGCGGGCGGGAAGGCGAGGGGGGCCCCGCGGGCGGGCGGAGGAGGAGGGGGGGTGGAGGAGGAGGAGGAGGAAGGGGGAAAGAGACCCCGGGGCGGGTGGAGGGCGGCGGAGGGCGGGCGGGCGGGCGGGCGGGAGAGGGCGCAGGCTGCGGCTGCTCCGGCTGCTGCCTCTGCTGGTCTGGGAGGGGGACGGGGCGGAGCGGCCCGCTTTCAACCCCGCGCACCCTTCGACCCCGGAAGCGCTAACCGCCCGGGGGCCGGCGAGGCGACTGCGTTGTCCAAGCCTTCCCCACGCAATGCGGACGGCCTCCCATCAGCCTAGAGCGGCTCCTTGGACACAGTCAGCACCAGAGAGACAATGGCTGCTAGCAAACGACGAACCGTATGATAGAGAGACAGCGTGGGGGCGGGGAGTAAACCAGTGGCCCCTAGCGGACCAGCTGGAAAGCTCAGGCGTTAAGTGCGGAGAAAGGTGGCAGTCGCCATGGATCAAGAAGTAGAGAGAAGGAAAAAGGGATGGGTTGGGAGAAGAGAAGGGATTAAGAAAACCCAGTGGTCTATAGTGATACTCAAAAAAAAGGGAAAAAAATCGTTTGCCACGTTGGAGGTGAATATTACAGAACTCCTTACTCTGGAAATTGGTAATTAAAAGGAAAGAAATTACAAAACCAAAATGGGTAAAAAGAAAAAAGAAAATTTAATAAAATAATTTTAAAAAAAATAAAAGGAAAGAATTAAGCATTCACCTTCCCTTTTTAGGAAGAACTATAATTCATCCATAATCGCTAAGGGAAAGCTCTTTTTTAAAGAGTTCCATCTAATGTAAAATGAATGAAAGAGTTAGAAAATCACCATTCTGCAACCCAGAATGAAATAACTAATTCAGGCAAGTGTCATCAATCATTAAAATTTTAAGAGAAAGATTGTCAGAGAACAGATTATTATCGTGGTACCAAATATCACCACAGATTATTTGCAGATTACGCAGTTTTAAAAAAAAGTAACTTCAAATGGAGAGATTTGGCAGTTGCCACCTGACCCAAGTATGTAAGTGATAGAACTTTGCATCACTCATAATAAGACAACTTTGACATTGTGTGGTCCTTGATAAAATGCAGTAAGTACACAGCATCATCTATAAAGTATTCCCGTCAAAATGCTTGATCTTAATCTAATCAAGCCATTCGTTCTAATTTGTAATTTATAGGAAATTTACAAAAGATAAAGGAACAAGTTAAACACCAACACAGTACAAGGAGATATTTTCCAAATCCAACATGTGGGACGAATATTCCAGCCTCCTGTCTTCAAAAAGACAATGGAATATAAAAAAAGGAGAAGAGGGAGGAGGAATAAAAAAATTAGGAAGGCAAAAACAACCAAATATAATGTGTGGTTCTTGCTTGGCCACTGGCTTGAAAAAAAATAGCTATACAAGGCCGGGCATAGTGGCTCACGCCTGTAATCCTAGCACTCTGACAGGCCAAGGCGGGCGGATCGCTCAAGGTTAGGAGTTCTAAACCAGCCTGAGCAACAGTGAGACCCTGTCTCTACTAAAAATAGAAATTAATTGGCCAACTAAAAAAATATATATAAAAAAAAATTAGCCGGGCACGGTGGCACATGCCTGTAGTCCCAGCTGCTTGGGAGGCTGAGGCATGATTGCTTGAGCCCAGGAATGTGAGGTTGCTGTGAGCTAGGCTGATGCCACGGCACTCTAGCCCGGGCAACAGAGTGAGACTCTGTCTCAAAAAAAAAAAAAAAAAAAAAAATAGCTATACAAGATATTCTAGGGGCAACTGAGAAAATTGAAACATTAACTGAATGATACAAGGCCAAGGTGGGAGGATCACTTAAGCACAGGAGTTTGAGACCAGCCTGAGAAACATGGTGAGACCCCATCTCTGAGAAAAATTTAAAAATTAGCCGGACATTGTGGCTTGTGCCTATAGTCCTAGCTACTCAGGAAGTTGAGGCAGGAGAATCGCCTGAGCCCAGGAATTTGAGGCTGCGGTGAACTATGATTGTGTTACTATACTCCAGCCTGGGTGGCAAAGCAGAAACCCCATCTTTTAAAAAAAAAAAAAAAGAAAGAAATATTTAGGGGAGGGGCCATGATGTATGGATGTATGTAACAGACTTTCATATGGTTCATACAGGTATATTGAGAAAGCAATTATGGCAAAATGTTAACATATTGAGTGGAGATGGTAAGTTTATGCATGATCATGATACTGCTCTTTAAACTTTAAAATTTTTTCATAACAAAAATTGGAAAAAATATGTGGAATGGAATAAGATTGGCAAACTAAGTAATTACTAAAGCTAGATGATGGGAACACAGGAGTTCATTAAACTATTTTCTCAACTTTGTATCTGTTGAGGCACTAGAGAGGCACTCAGGTAGTAAGACACAATTAGGAGAAGGAAATTTAAAAAGACAGCAAATACTAGGTTATTATTGAATCTTGTTCAAGTCCTTTGGGCCTCTGTTCTGGCATTAGTATCAGTCAAACTTTACTAGGCAGCCCCAAATCAGTAGTCATCTGAAGAGGGATAGCTTCCTGAAATGGAAATTAAAGTTTGAGGACTCCAATACCTTTCTTCCTACCCCACAAATGGGTTTGGGAACAAATGTGAAATAGAAAAAACTCTGTCATTTGGCAAAGGCAAAGGGCAGAACCAATAATGAAAGAGAGGAAGGTAACTAGGAAAATGTTAGGACAATTAGGCAAATTAAGGAGTGGGCTTATTGTGAGGCCAGGGCTGAAGGTCATACCTTAAGATTTTGCAGTTGGGTAATTTATACTTCTGGGGCTCTGAGAGCTGGGGTGAAAGTGAGTGGCTATCCATGAAATCATCTCTAACGTAGCGGGCAAAACAAAGATCAAATGGCTGCATTGGAGCTGGCCAATAGTTGCAGCCAGCTTTAAAAGAGAAAGATGAGAAGCATCTAATAGCAATACTTGATAATTTTATGACTCAATAAATTCTCCATAGAAAGGGAACCAAGCTAGTCAAGACAGTGAACTCATCTAGGGCCACAAAGCAACCTAATACCAGGAGATGATTCCAAAAAGGGAGCAAACTAGATAAAGACTCATCCCATTACTCCCAGTCCCCTAAGCTAAAATGTCAACTTGTATTTTTAGATCTTATGGGTTTCCTATCCTTTCCCATTCTCATTTGAGTCAAAAGCTTGATATTTTCCTTTCCCAGTAAGAAAAGAACAGCAGAATCCCAGATGTTCTTGTGAGCACAAGGTGGTGAAGACATAAGACAAAAACATTTGGGAACCACCATCTTTGGAGATGTATACTGATGCACAAAACAGGGACACAAACCCAGTGCTCTCAGGAGCCAAACAGTAATGTAATCTGGCCTACAGAAAGACAACAGGAGTTGAAAGGACTATGGGAAGACTAGAGAGTATGGGACTCATGTACAAGGAATGATCACTACTAAGAGCCAGAATTTCTGCCTTCATGAATGTGTCCCCACTCTTGCTAGAGTTTCCAGCTCGAAATCTAAATCTTTATTGAAAACATATGATATTTAATACAGAGAAGGATCTCTCGAAAATAAGTCTCAGATCCAGATATAGCCATAGGCTCCTAATTTTTCAACCTCTGACAAAGATACATGTACCAAATGTTCACTGCAGCAGTTAAAGGCAGCAAGACTGGAAACAATCCAAAATTTTAACAATAAAAGATTGGTTAAATAAATCACATGCTATTAAAAGAATGACATATATGTATATCATACACACACATACAGAGATAGGGCAGTAACTCTAAGATAGATGGTTAAATGAGAAAATGTTAGGTCCCAAAGAGAACATATATTATGCTTCCATTTGATATAAAAGCAGGGTATGGAAGGCAATAGAAACAAAATGAGGTAGAAACAAAAAGGGGAGACTTGACTATGTACAGTATACCTTTGGAAGTTTATAAAAGAATCTGGTAGTTGTGGATGCCTAGGAGAAATTTGGGATGAGAGGAGAACCTTAGTTTTCACTGGACATCCTATTCATCCTATTAAAAATGTTGTAATTATTTTCCCAAGTACATGGTATATTAGCATCTGGGGAGTCATCAACATGTACTATTATTACTATTATCTTCTTACGTCATCATCAATAGCATCAGCAGCAGGCTCAGAAGTTTAAAAGCTATTAATTTGTAGCTTTTAAAAAGTCTTTCCTTCTCAGTAAGGAAAATATAAAATAAAACGTTAATAATTTTGTTTTCTTTGAGACAAGGTCTCACTCTGTCACCTGGGCTATAGTGCAGTGGCATCACCATAGTTCACTGCAGCCTCAAACTCCTAGGCTGCGCTCGAGCAATCCTCCTGCCTCAGCCTCCTGAGTAGCTGGGACTACAGACACTTGCCACCATGCCCCGCTGATTTTTCTATTTTTTGAAGAGTCAGGGTCTCACTGTGTTGCTTAGGCTGGTCTCAAACTCCTGGCCTCAAGCTATCCTCTCACCTTGCCCTCCCAAAATGCTGGGATTATAGGTGTGAGCCATCACACTCAGCCTAAAAAGTTAATAAACTTTTGAGGAACAAAACAACAACCAAAAACAAGGTGCTCTGCATATGCTTTAGAAATGCTAGGAAACATATGCTGCCCACGGTTAGGAGCAGGGAGGAAGAGAATGGTGAATTGTCTCCCTAATTTTTATTTCTCTTTGTGTTCCCCTTCCTCCCTGCCCCCCACAGCTCCTTCTCATTGTCTCTCTTTATTTTTGTTTTGTCAACATCTATGTCTCTTCACCTCACAATTCTCCTCAAAAAGGAAGAGCTACAAAGGAAAACACAGAATGACCAGGGGAAAAAAAAAAAAACATTAGAATGGCCCCTGAATCCAGGACACTGGAAAAGTGGGCCTCGGCTTTGGATTTTCTAATAAAATCAGAAGCTAGCAATAAAAGGTAGGAAGACCTCAAACATTTTCATATAACTCTTTCTAGGGACAAATCATGGATGCAGTACAGCCAAGTAAAAACACCCCTTCCTTGTTCCTCAAGTCCTACACTCAATGCCCAAGCCCTGTGGGTTCCACCTCAGAAACACCTCTCAAGTCCACTCCTTCCTCTAGCCCTGTGTCCCCAACTGCAGCCTCATTTCCTGCTCTCAGCCTACTACGCACCAACTCAGGTTCAGGAGCTCCTACTTTGTGCCTTTATAAAACTGCATCTGCCTGGAATCCACTGGGTTAAGAGCATAGACTCAGGAGAATGCCTGAGCTTTAATCCTGACTGAACCATTTACTACCATGTGACCTTGGGCAAGTTATTTAACCTCTTAATACTTCAGTTTTCCTCATCAACAAAATAGGCATAATAGTGCCTACATCACAGAGTTGCTGTGAAGATTACACCAGTTATAAATGTCAAGTGCTCAGTGCCTACACGTAATAAATGCTCAGTATGTGTTAGCTGATCTCTTTTACTACTGGGAAACTCCCCCTCATCCTGAGTCCCAACCCGCACATAGCTCTTGCGCCCAGTGAAACTGTCACTGCTTCCTTTGCTCCCCTCTGCTCAATCCATGACTCTACTGTGATCCTTTTTACTGTATTTTCCATCTTTACTGTATTCATACATCTGTGTGCTCCATTAAATCTTGCAGGTCACGAGGGCCAGGGACTGTCTTTTTTTTTTTTTTTTTTGAGACAGAGTCTCACTCTGTTGCCCGGGCTGTAGAGTGCCGTGGCATCAGCCTAGCTCACAGCAACCTCAAACTCCTGGGCTCAAGCAATCCTTCTGCCTCAGCCTCCCAAGTAGCTGG
>CAUYRT010058285.1:0-10451 GCA_963574885.1 Lepilemur ruficaudatus | reverse complement strand
GAGGCCAAGGCAGGCGGGTCACTCAAGGTCAGGAGTTCGAAACCAGCCTGAGCAAGAGCAAGACCCCCGTCTCTACTAAAAATAGAAAGAAATTAATTGGCCAACTAAAAATATATAGAAAAAATTAGCCGGGCATGGTGGCACATGGCTGTAGTCCCAGCTACTTGGGAGGCTGAGGTAGAAGGATCGCTTGAGCCCAGGAGTTTGAGGTTGCTGTGAGCTAGGCTGATGCCACGGCACTCCACGGCACTCTACAGCCCGGGCAACAGAGTGAGACTCTGTCTCAAAAAAAAAAAAGAAAGAAAATAGAAAAACATACAGAGAAAAATTTGCTATGAATAAGAGTTTGTAGATGCAACAAATAAGAGAAATGACATTGCAAGAGCTTCTGATAATTGAACAATCTGAAAGACTATAAAATAAGTATGTTTAAAATAATAAAAGAAACAAAAACAAGAAATAGAAACCATAATGAAATACCAACCAGGTTTTTTAAGGAACCAAATAAAACTTCTAGAAATGAAAAATATAGTCATCAAAATTAAAACTTTAATGATTGTATAAAATTCTAGATTCGATGGAGCTGAAAAAAAGAACTAGTAAATTAGAAAATATCTATGAGGAAATCACCCATAAGATAGCACAGAAAGGTAAAGCAATGAAAGTATGAACGATAATCAAAAGAAAAGGAGAAGGGAATAATAAGATTTGACAAACTTGTAATAGGAAAGAGGAAAAAGAATTAGAAAGATAATATTAAAAGATATAACCATCAAGAATTTTCAGTAATAATGAAAAACATAAATCCTCATAAGGAAGAATCACTCCAATCCTCAAGCAGACTAAATATAAATAATTCCGTGCCTAGACACATCATAGCAAAATTGCAGAACACCAAAACGAAATCTTAAAATCAACTGGAGAGAGGAGATACATCACCTGCAAAAGAACAATTAGACTTACCACAGACTTCTCAATAGCTACCACAGATGCCAAAAATAACGGAATATTCCAAGTACCTTCCACATGCAGAGGAAAAATAACTGTCAACTTCAGTGTCCTATATTCAGCTATATTATCATTTAAGAGGAAGAATGAAATAAAAAAATTTTAGCCAAAGACCAATTGCTCATAGACCTTTGGTGAAAGTACTGTGAAAGTATGTACTGCAAGAGGAAGGAACTCGAACTCAGAAGGAAGGAATGGGTGAGCAAAGAAAATGCAAACCTGTGAGTAACTGTAGGCTGTAAAAATATACAGATAACAGGGACAAAGGCTTAGCACGTAAGAACTCGACAAATGTTTATTGGTTGGTGATTCTTGACTGTGTACACCTCTTCTGAGACAATTCTACATGTGTTTTGGGCATGCGACTCAGAAGCACTTCAGCTTATGGCTGTCACATTCCATTTACTTCTTTATTTCAGGACTATTTCACCATTTCTGACCTAACAAGAATATTGCCTCATAATTTAAGTACAATTCTGTACTTATTATTTTATCTATTTATTTTCTGCCATCTTTTTCTGGTAAGTGAGGGAATTACAGTACGAGCTCAGCCCACCATTTTGAAACGCCACTCAATAAATTTCTATTGAACTGGAAAAAACTACTCACACCCTTCTGGTCGTGCTTCAAGAAGAACAATCTTCATTGCCTGCCAGACTCCAGAGAAGTCAGATTCCTACATGGTGGCTCAGGGCTCCAAGTTTAAGTGTTCTAGCAACCAAAACAAAGCCACACAGAGTCATTTCTGCTGTATCACATTGGTCCAGGTAGTTGTAAGCTCATTGAGATTCAAGGAAGGGGACCCCACCTCTCAAAGGGAGAAGTGTCACAGAATTTGGAGGTCACAGTTTAAAATTATCACCTGCATTTGGAGCACAACTGAAATTTGGTGCAACTAAATGTGGGAGGTAAATAACAAGTAATCACAACAACTGTGAGATCTATAATTTATTGAGCAAATAGTATGTTCCAGGCACTTTACTTCCATATTTGTTTATCCTTACATAAAACCTGTGAGAGGTAGGCAGGCATGACACTCCCCACCTTAGAGAGGAGGAATCCACACTCATACTGTAGGTAGGAATACCCAAGGTAGGTCCCACGTCTAATGAGTGCCCAGATTCAAATCCAAGGCATGCTTTCACTATCTTACCGCATTACAAGGCCATGCTTTCACCCACTCTGCTACACTAATTTTTAAAGTCACTGAGCAGTGATAACTTACTCCAGTCCTCACTCACCGAAGCTGCCTGTGAGGAATTCAAGCTTGGAGCCAGCCATCAGGAGAGGGAGGTGGCATCCCAGAGCAGGGCTTCCTGTGTAAACAGGAGGCGCATGGGAAGCGGCACTGTGGTGCTGGGACAATGGGGCGTGAGCAGGCAGGGCCTCCTGTCTCCGGTGGGCGCTCAGTGCTGCAGGCGGCCAGGCAGGAACAGCTGGGGCCCTGACTCCCTGACGCCTGGCCCAGGAGAGGAACTGCCCCTCTCATGGCTTTCCCAGGAGGAAGTTCCCCACTGATTCTCGGGAAGCCCTTCCCATCACAGGCCTTGGCTGTGCCTGGGCCTCCTCTTTCTTCTTCAGGACCATGTTGTCTTTGCAGCTAATCTGGGATACAGGCCTTCTCTGAAGTCCCCATGGCCTGGAGGTTTGGAGGGTGTGGGCAAGCAGTCCAGGCCCAGATGCTAATCCAGGAAGCAGCCACCGACGAATGTGTACTAAAAAAAAAAGCATACACCAGTTAAAAAAAAAAAAAAAACAACTTGAGGTATGTAGGTATGTAAAGCAAGAAGATCTGACTCCACATCCCAGCTCCAGCTCTAACTAGCTATGTGACCTTGGGCAAGACACTTAACCTCTCTGAGCCACCATCTCCTCATTTGTAAAGTGAGGAAAATAATATCTATCTGAAAAGAGTTGTTCGGCCTGGCACGATGACTCACACCTGTAATACAAGCACTTTGGGAGGCCGGGGCGGGAGGATTGCTTGAGCTCAGGAGCTTGAGACCAGCCTGAGCAAGATGGAGACCCTGTCTCTACTAAAAATAGAAAACAATTAGCCGGGCATGGTGGCGCTTGTCTGTAGTCCCAGCTACCCAAGAGGCTGAGGCAGAAGGATCAAGAGCCCAGGAGGAGTTTAAGGTTGCAGTAAGCTATGATCACACCACTGCACTTTAGCCAGGGAGACAAAGTGAGACCCTGTCTCAAAAAAAAAGAAAAGAAAAGAAAAGAAAAGAAAAGAAAAGAAAAGAAAAGAAAAGAAAAGAAAAGAAAAGAAAAGAAAAGAAAAGAAAAGAGAAAAAAGAAAAGAAAAGAAAAGAAAAAATGAAAAGAGTTGTTTGAAGATTGAATGAGATAATGTATGTAAAGTAACTGACGCGTAGTAAGAGTTGTATAAATTTTAACAATGAATGTTTAAAGCACATAAGAAGACCCCCATCTTTGCCTGGCAACCACTCTACTGCAGCACGTGAATTTTCACCATCAGGGAGACTCTGTCGCCACCAAAATACTGCACCAATCACCACATTGCAAGGGCAAAGCACCCCCAGCCTAGGAAGGCAGAGAAGGTGGGTCTTAGTGAGTGAGGATCCTGACCACTACCTTCCCAAGGCTTCCATGACACCACATACTTTGATCTCCTCCACTTCTTTGGCTACTCCTGCTCAGTGATTCTACAGGGTCCCCCAATTCTACTCATCTCTTTTCTTTAATGTTCTCCTCTTCTCTCTCTCCACATCCTTCTGAATGACTTCATCCTGTCCTATCCATAGGCTAATGATGCCCAAACCTTTCTCCTGAGTCCAGACCCACATGTCCAACTGCCCTCCAGATATCTCCACCTGGATGTCCCTCAGGCACCTCAAAAGCAATGTGTTTCACCCAGAGATCATCATCTCACCCAAAAAACCTGTGCCCGCAGCCTTTACTGTCTCAGGGAATGACCACATCCTATGCCCAGTTGACCAAGTCAGCAACCTGGGAGTTGTTCTGACTCCCTCCTCACTCTCACACCTAACCAGTCATCATAGATCCCACCTCCTAAATGTCTCTCAAGGTGTACCCTTCCGTCCATCAGCCTACTCCTTCCTTAGTGCAGGCCCATCTTCTCTCACCTGGAGTCCCTGCTTCACGTTGAGCACTCTCCATCCATCCTCCACACTGTAGCCACATTCATCTAACACACAAACCCCCTCTTTCACTCCCACTTGACACCCCCAACAGCATCAGGATAAAGTCCAAGCCCCCAAGGAGGCACCTTAGGCCCTTAGTGATACAGATCTTGTCAACCTATGCAGCCTCATCATCCACTGTCCACCACCCCCAACACTCACTCAAAGCCAGCCACAGGTGCTCTCCCTGAAAGCGCCACTCCTTCCCTCAGCTCTGGGCCTTTACACACATGCTTCGTCTTACTGCAATGCCTTCCCCACACCTCCCCTGGCTCACATTCATCACTCAGGACTCAGCCCCAGCATCGCCTTCTCCAGGAGGACTTCCCCCATCACAGTCTTTGTCACAGTAAATTGCTTTGGTCTGTTTACCCATCCAACTCCCCACTAAACTGTACTTCCCCAAGGGCAAGAACAAGGCCTTCCTCTTCTCCAGATCCCCAGGCCTAGCACAGGGCCAGTACAGAGGGGGTGCCCCAGATATGTTCACTTGAATGCATGAATACCAAATTCTACCAACCACAGAGTGGTACCTAAAGGCAGTCCTTGGGAGACAATCTCAAGTAAACCCTCATATGTGGTAGAAGCTTCCTCCTTCCAGGAAGCTGGTATAAAGTTTGCAAACATCTGCCCCAAAGCCCCAGGAGCAAAGAAAATCTGGTGAGATCTTAAAACAAATCCCCTCCCAGATGTGAAAAATGGAGAAATATCAGTAAGCATTAGGTAACCACAGACTGCCACATGCAATAGGCATTCTATATGGAGTTTTCCTAAGACTCAACATGGAGAGAAAAGGGGGGGAGGGCGGTGCACACATGCACACATAAACACACATTTATCTGTGTACACAATCGTGTGTGCATGTATGGGCACACACAAGTCTGCAGTGTGTACAGGCAACCAGGTGCATGGGTATGCATGGGTATGCCCCATGCATGATCGTGTTACTCCACTCATATACTCTTCAGATTAAGAAAAGACCAACTTTGGCATACAAATAATGTCCCAGAAGCCTTTGCCCAGTCCCAGGATCTGTGGGCACCCATTTCTCACAGAGCTAGGGCAGTCCCGCCTGTCCTTAGTGAATGTGCCAGCCATTCCCACACAAGGCATTCACTCCATCTGGACTTCACCTCGTCCCCAAAGTTGCCCCTGCCTAAAGACTGCCTTAGCTATGTCTTCCTTTGGCCGTAGAAGCCCCTGTTACTCGGCTCTGGAAACGGCCACAGCAAAGCTGCAGTCAGTCCTGCCATCGCAGGGCAGGTAGTTCATTCCTGTCCTGGAACAGGCGTCCGCAGCAGGCCTGGCAGAGAGAGGTGTGGCAGTGACAGCTTGCGAGTCTTGCTGCGCGGGAAAGCCAGCAGCTTTTCGTGATGCTTGGGGGCATCAAGAAGACAGGAGGAAGGCGAGGTGACAGGTGCGCGGACCCCAGCCCCCGGAGCGGCCCGGGTGCGCGCCTGCGGCGCCATGCCTGGGCCGGAGTCCCCGCGGGCTTCCTGCACTGCCGCCTCGGGGAAAGATAACACTTGCTGTCCGGGGCCCTGGCCCCGACCGCCGGCCCTGCCACCGCTTCCGCCGGGCCTCGGTGGGGAAGTTGCCCGGTACAAGAGTGAGGAAGCCACCTACGCTGGGGGAAGCTCCGCTTCCGGCCCTGAGGGAAGCGTCACGCTAGGTCCGTGTCCTACACCCTGAGCGTGCGTCAGGCCGGGCACACGGGGAAGCTGTGCCTTCCTCCACCCAAGAACCTGGTGGGACTGCCCACAGCCTTTGCCTTAGCCTCCCAGGGCCCTCTCCCATCCTGCATTCCCCAGTCCTCTTCACGTTGATGCATCACTACCCATGAACACATACATGCGGATCCCTGACATTTGCCCTGGATTCCCTTTCACCCCTGGTTGCCACCTCTCACAGAACTATAATTAGACCCGGACTGATTCATACTAAAGTGTCAACGACAAATAACAAGTGCATGTCTAACCCCTTACCAGACTAAATCTTCACCTAAAAGAAGGAAGTTCTAAATATGAAATCCCGGGCATTCATTCAACAAACATTTTCCGCTAGACATATTATACACCGCCACTAAGAATACAAAAATGAATAAGAACACAGTCCCTGCCCACAGGGAGTTTACAGTCTAGTGGAGGGAGATAAACAAATTACAAATAAATTACAGCCCAGGGTAATAATTGCTGAGATAAACGGAAGTAGAGATGAGGTGCCATAGGAATCTGCTGATGTAGAGGATTGGGCCAGGGAAAACCTCCGAGAGATGACCCTCGAGTGGACTTGAGGGATGAGCAGCAAGCAGCTGAAAAGGTGCCGATGGGCAAGTCACCTTTGCCATGCCCAGCAGGGCAGCCTGAAGGCCCACATGGCCAAGGATGCACCCCTAGTTCCAGGTGAAAGGAGGGGTGTACAGGGACGGAGCATCCAAAACATGGATATGCTGAGATGGCCAAATGGCCTGTTGAGAGTCGGAGCCAGGTCCAGCTCACCTTCAGAGCCCTGCTTCTGGCATACAGTAAACACTTATGGAAAATTTGTTAAATTACACCCAATGCTTGATGATCTATTGTGGGTCATGTGCATGCTTTCTTCCAAGTCAGACTGAAGAAAACTCTTCAAGGACAGAAACTAAGCCAGCACGGTGGCTCACGCCTGTAATCCTAGCACTCTGGGAGGCCGAGGTGGGAAGATCTCTCAAGGTCAGGAGTTCAAGACCAGCCTGAGCAAGAGTGAGACCCCATCTCTACTAAAAATAGAAAGAAATTAATTGGCCAACTAAAAATATATATAAAAAATTAGCCGGGCATGGTGGCACATGCCTGTAGTCCCAGCTACTCGGGAGGCTGAGGCAGGAGGATCACTTGAGCCCAGGAGTTTGAGGTTGCTGTGAGCTAGGCTGATGCCACGGCACTTTAGCCCAGGCAACAGAGTGAGAGTCTGTCTCAAAAAAAAAAAAGGACAGAAACTACTGTAGGTGTTTTCTTGTGTTTGCCAGAGCACTTGGCACATACCTTGGCATCTTTCAGTTATGCAGCTGAAAGTATCCCTTGATTAAAGCAATGACAGGCTGTCTTCTGACCCCCAGCACTTGCATTGGCATTGGTGGGCAGCTCAGCCCTACTGTGGCCTCTCCTGGGGAACTTGGTCCTTCCCAATGAGGCCTTCCCAAATTACCCAGCTTGAAATCCCTCCTCTCTGCCTCTTCCCTCTTTTGTCACCTATGTCTTGGGCTGGAGGAGCTGTGTACAGGCTGCATGCCTGTTACCTAGAGCTCCCTGTGGGCAAAAATCATGTATTGCTCTTTTCTGCATCCCTACACCCAGAGCAGCCACTGCACAGAAAAGGGGTTCAACAAATGTATGAAAAGAAACAAATGGTGTGATGGGGAGTTGGTGCATTTATCATTCATTCTTTCTTTTCTTCCTTTCTTCTTTTGGATGAAAGACATTGCCTAATATCTTTTAGAACCCATAAAATTAGCCATTTCCTAAATGACTCCTGGAGTCCCATTATCATTATCATTAAATATAAGAAGAGTCTATCATTCAACCTGCCAATCCTTCTCAGGCCCTACCACAGGGCTACCAAATGGTTGATAAGGAAAAGTTTCTCTTTATGGAATAATTAATTCATGAAGATGGAATGATAGAATCAAAATATCACTATTTTGCAAACCCTAATGAATAATGGCTCTAGGCATCGATCATAACTGGCTGTTAAAATTCAAAAGAGAAACAACCCACCAGTGTCTCCTGATTGAACCACATACAACACTATCGGTGAAGTGTTTTTGCCAAAATAACAAACTTATATCTAACCAAGCCTCTAGATCTACCAATGTACAGGAAACACCGAGAACACAGGAGCATGTTAAAGAATGCCACAGGGAAGTAATCAGTAAAATCCAAGTTGTGAGAAACTCTATAGAATAAGTGGCCCACTTTCTTTAACAGATACATTTCAAAAAGGAAAAAAAGAAAATGAGGAAGAGTTATCTATAGATTAAAAGAGAGTTAAGAGACATATTAGCCAAATGTAATGTACAGATCTTATTTGGATACTGACTCAAACAAACCAACTATAAAATGTTTTTAAGACAGTTGAGAAAATATGAACATTAGCCAGGTATTCCATACACTAAAAAATCACTCTCAATTTCTAGGTATGATGATGGTATGGTAGCTTTGTTTTTTTTAAAGTGCCTATATTTTAAGGATATAAACTGAAATATTTACAAATGACCTAATAGACATGATGTCTGTCATTGGCTTCAAAATAATCTAGTGGGGGAGGGGTGAAGAAATGGGTGGAGTTATGGAGGAAAACAGATGGGGGGTTCATTGTACCCTCCTATTTTATAGGTTTGAAATGTGCCACAATAACAGGTTTTTTAAAAAAGGGATTACGGCCAGGCGTGGTGCCTCACGCCTGTAATCCTAGCACCCTGGGAGGCCAAGGCCTGCGGATAGTTTGAGCTCAGGAGCTCGAGACCAGTCTGAGCAAGAGTGAGACTCCATCTCTACTGAAAATATAGAAAGAAATTAGCTGGACAACTAAAAATATATAAATATATATATATGTAAATTAACCAGGCATGGTGGTGCATGCCTATAGTCTCAGCTACTCGGAAGGCTGAGGCAGAAGGATCGCTTGAGCCCAGGAGCGTGAGGTTGCTGTGAGCTAGGCTGATGCCACGGCACTCTAGCCTGGGCAACAGAGTGAGACTCTGTCTCAAAAAATATATTTAAAAAAAGGGATTAAAGACACAATGTAATAAGATTAATAACAAAATATTAATAGTTATATTAATTTTATATTACTAATAGTTACTGGAATTTTTTAGTGCTTCCTTTGTGGCATACTCTATACTAAATCTTTTCACATAGTTATCTCCTTTGTCTTCTCAAGAACTCTGCAACCTAGAAACTATTACTATCATCACCATTTTGCAAATGAGGGAACTGAGGCACAGAGAGTCTAGATAATGGGTGGGCCCAAAGTCATGCAGCTAATAAATCACAAAGCCAGGATTTCAGCCCAGACCTTCTGGAACTCCAGCCCACATTTTCTCCCACTCTACCATCCCACTTACCAGCATTGACCTCTCAAGGTGTAGGCACCCTTCTTTGTTTTGCTGAGCCTCTGCCTAGCAATAACTGATGAAGTTGAAAATGCCCGTGACCTTTGATCCAGCAGTCCCACTTCTTGATAAACTGTGGCACATGAGCACTAGCAGACATGCATAAAAAATGTCCATAGCAGGACTACTGGTAATAGTAAAGAACAGGAAATAACCCAACGTCTCTCAACAGGAACATGGATAAATAAACCGCAGTGTGTTCATACAATGGTATGATGTGACACAGGGAAAATGAATGGAGCTTGTCTTTGTGTATTAACCAGGAACTTTTTTACAAACATAAGGTTGAATGAAAAAGCAAGCACGTGTCTTTCTTCAACAGCAGGATGCCATTTATATAAAGTTATGAAACAAAACTATACCAAGTATTGTCTGTGAATGGATACACCTGTATAACAGTGTAAGTACAAAAACAGATATGGGAATAGTAAGCATGAAATTTACCACTGTGACCACTTCAGGAGAGAAAGGGACAGAAAGGGGTAAAGGAAGGGAATAGAGGGGTCCTCAACTATATCTGTAAGATTCCTTTCTTGAAAAAAAAGACCTGCTGGATACAGTGAAGTGCACCCATAGTCCGAGCTACTTGGAAGGTTGAGGCAGGAGGGTCACATGAACCCAGGAGTTCTAGGCCAGCCTGGGCAACATAGTAAGACTCCTGTGAAAGAAAGAAAGAAAGAAAGAAAGAAAGAAAGAAAGAAAGAAAGAAAGAAAGAAAGAAAGAAAGAAGAAAAAAAGAAAGAAAGAAGGGCCTGTGTTAGTGAGGCTGTGGGGAACGGAAGTGCCATAAACTGTTGGCAGGAGCATATCCTGTTTCAACCTATAAGGAAGGTAATTTGGCATAAGCTGTCAAAGTTATAAGCACATGTACTCTTACATTTCTAGAAATTTTTTGTAAATACATGCACATATCTACAAAATTAGGTATAGACAAAATCATACAGTACAGTATAGCTTATAAAAGCAGAGGATCAGAAACAACCTACAGGCCGGGCGCTGTGGCTCACGCCTGTAATCCTAGCTCTCTGGGAGGCCGAGGCGGGCGGATTGCTCAAGGTCAGGAGTTCGAAACCACCCTGAGCAAGAGCGAGACCCCGTCTCTACTAAAAATAGAAAGAAATTAA